>SJYF01000589.1:491914-504619 GCA_006410515.1 Procapra przewalskii
ACTGTATTGGTGTTTTTCTTTCTGGCTTACTTCACTCTGTATAATCGGCTCCAGTTTCATCCATCTCATTAGAACTGAGTCAAATTTATTTTTTTTAAGGGCTGAGTAATATTTCATGTATTTAATGAATGATCTAAATGTACCTATGCAAGACATAAGAAAAAAACTATTTTTCAGAATAATCTATGAAATGATATTAAGCATTCTTTGACACAATGTTTCATGTGACATTTGAATTCATTTACATATTGCTTTACATATATAACTAGACTATAAATACAAGTTAAGAAAAAATTACTAGGTTAAGAAAAAGACACCTTTCTTTCTAATGCACATTTTTTTAAAGTGATACCAAATAATGTCAATAAAATGACAAATCAAGGAGATTTTCAACATCTGATAATCTTGCCTACTTTAGAAACATGTGAGGAAAATTTTAGAGCCTCTGAGAACCATTCAGTTTGTTTCTGAATGCCAGAGTTTCACATTGTCATTTCATCATTGCTAAGTTCACAGGGAATTTATTTTATACAAATACACTAACTTTTTTAATTCTGCCAGAAGCTGAACAGCAGCAATATTTCATATTCTTTGATTCAAGTAATCAGATAATTTTTAAATATATCTGTTAAAGAAATAAAAAGATATTCATAGGGCTTTAAACAAAAATCAACAACAAAAAAACTGGTTGAAATATTTGATTGTAAATTTTAGTCATTACAAACTTTTTAAAAATATACTCTTGTTCAGCTTATAGTTTTTTGTTATTAAAAATATAGAATTGTTTTCCTCATGTCCAATACCATGCATAAAATTTAAACATATCACAATATCCTAGACAATAATAATTTCTCATATTTTTTGAGGACAGATTAACTGTACATGTGTATTTAACACACTGACAAGATAGATTTTTCTTTCTTTCTTTCTTTCTTTCTTTTTTTTGCTCTTTATCTTTTATTTATTTATTTATTTATTTATATTTTTTACTTTACAATACTGTATTGGTTTTGTGATACATTGACATGAATCCGCCACGGGTGTACATGAGTTCCCAGTCCTGAACCCTCCTCCCACCACCCTCCCCATATCATCTCTCTGGGTCATCCCAGTGCACCTGCCCCAAGCATCCTGTATCCTATATCGAACCTAGACTGGTGCTTCGTTTCTTACATGATAGTATACATGTCTCAATGCCATTCTCCCAAAGCATCCCACCCTCTCCCTCTCCCACAGTGTCCGAAAGTCTGTTCTATACATCTGTGTCTCTTTTGCTGTCTCACAGAGTTATCATTACCATCTTGGAGGCTTAATGATTGGAGAAGGAAATGGCTCCAAACCCACTCCAGTATTCTGGCCTGGAGAATCCCAGGGACAGAGGGGTGTGGCAGGCTACAGTCCACAGGGTTGCAAGAGTCAGACACAACTTAGCGCCTAGACTACCGCCACCCAAAGTGGGCTTCCCTGGTGGCTCAGACGGCTAAGAATCGGCCTGCTACCGCAGGAGGGCCAGGCTTAATTCTTGGGTCAGAAAGACCCCCTAGAGAAGGGAATGGCAATCCACTTCAGTATTCTTGCCTGGAGAATTCCATGGACAGGGGAGCCTGGTGGGCTATATAGTCCATGGGGTCACAAAGAGTCAGACCTGAGTGACTAACACCTTCACTTTCAGTGATATGACAGTGCTTCCCTGGTGGCTCAGTGGTTAAGAATCTGCCTGCCAATGCTGAAAACGCAGGTTCAATCCCTGGGCCGGAACATCCCCTTAGAAGGAAGTGGCAACCCACTCCAGTATTTTGCCTGGGAAATCCCATGGGTGGAGGAGCCTGGCTGACTACAGTCCATCAGGTCACAAGAGTCCAGCGTGACTTTACTCACTAAACAACAGCAACACCATGATAACCTTTAATATAACCTGTAAGATGTGAGAACATAGTCACATTCTAAGGTATTCTGTTTTTCATACACACGATAAATGCATATTTTATTTCTGTTGCAGTCATTTGTGAAGGACTATATGATTTCTATTACCAGACTTCTGTTGGGATTGGACACTACACCAGGATCGGGGTTTCTTTGCTCTGTAAGTTACTGCTGTCTGAAGTGGAAGATGATTCTGGCGGGCAGTTCTTAAATCCATCTATCATGCTATTTGGCTGACTCCTCTATATCATTTATTCATTTTTCTAACATGTGCTCAAAGAATAGTACCCTGGTTTTTTAAATTAATTAAAAAATGTTCAGGGAAAACATTATTTAGATTAATAATCCTGTAGATAGCCATTTGGAGCAAAATTCACAAGTTTTGTTTGTTTGTTTGTTTGTTTGTTTCCCTAGCTTGAGATTAACAGTTTCTGACAAAGGATGTCATACTGCCAGGGAAAACAATGATCATGTTTAATTTCTGGTTTTTGTTTTTCTTTCTTATCTTTGGCCATGCCCCAAGCTTGAGGGATCTTAGATCCCTGACTGGGCCTCCTGTAGGCGAAGCATGAAATCCTAATCACTGGACCACCAGGGAATTCTCTAACCTCTCTGTTTTATAAAAGAGTGTGCTATGTCCAAGTGTATTTCATTAAGTGACTTATTAACAGTTGAAATTCGTGATTAGCAGAGAGGAAGCAGCACTTATGCCTCCTGTCAGGAGTCCTGTGCTGCTTCTATTGCACGCCTTTCTCAGTAGGGTTGCTATAGAACTTTGGATGGACTATTCCTTTTTGTGCTGGAGTGTCCTTTACACTTCAGGAATTTTAGCATCAGCAGACCCTGTCCACTAAGTCCCAGTAGCATCCTCTAGTTTTCGCAACATTCAAACAAGTCCTTACATACAGGTTTCCAACAATTCCTAGTCAATTACCAGTGATGTCACCCACTGAGATGGAAGTAACGCAATGCCATGCTGCCGCAAAGTGAGCGGTGGGTTTCTTAAGTTTGCGTTAACCTGAGGGATAAGGTTTAGATGGCAGTAAATAACTTTAATATATCGGTAAGCAGTTAAGAAATGTTGCTTTGAGATTTTAAAATATCAATGAAATCTACTGTTAAGGAATGAAAAATAACCATTGAGTTTTTTATTTCTTAAAAATTTGGTATGTACATCATCCAATTATATTTATTACAGATGAAGATCACAGAGGATGACCTGTGGATCAGGACTTATGCCAGACTTTATCAGAAGTTATGCTCCTCTACTGGAGATGTTCCCATTGGTATCTACAGGACGGAATCTCAAAAGCTTACCACATCTGAGGTTTGGAAATATCCACATACGCCTGTCTTAATGCTTAATGTGATTGAAAACTGCAATTCCTAAACCTAGAAACTTATTTCTGAAATATTGGCCATTAAATTATGTCAGGAATTTCATAAAGTATTTTTGGCAAAAGTGATATTCTAGAGTTTGGACTCTGAATGCTTTTTGTAGGTTTTCAGGAAGTAAATTAATTCTAAGTAACCTTTTGACACATAAGAAAAGTTCTCAGGGCAAGCAATCTAGTTTTTAATATAATCTTAAACTCCAGTATATTAGCATTTAGAAAGAAGGAAACAGAGATAAGTTAGGGAGCATGAAACATGTTTTTTCAGACTCTAGGTTGAGAACTACTTTGGAGCCAAGGAAAAAAACCCAGGAGCAGTGCCAGACCCTGGTTCAATAATCATAATAGCAAACTAGAGCTTATTAAAAATGGAACAAAATTTACAGTGCCTGCATATGACTGAAAACATATCTATATTTTAATTTGGCCACACTGTGTGATTATAAATTATGGTTTATATTCTTGAGATATTTATCTTCTTTAGATACCTCAAAGTTATTCAAAATTTTGTTTAATCACTTCTTTCTTTGGTTTTATGTGAAACAGAACCTCAACTATGAGACTTAGATTAATTGCATGCATTTTAATAGTCATGTAATCATTACATCAGCTTGTGATTAAAATCAATGAATCTGTGTGTGGAAAAGAAGAACTTTATAGGAAACATAAGGATAATGGAGTAGATTTTTATTTTCTTGTTACAATTTATAATTTGACATTTAAGTGAGTGGTATTGAGGCCAGAAGAATATAGTTCCATTTTTCTGAGATGCTCTTTGCATCTCACTGCAGCTTCAGAGGTGCTAAAAGATGTTTTATTGCCATTTCTGCAGCTGAATCTGAGTTTTTCATTGGCTGTGGTCCCCGTGATTCACACCACAAAGAGCAAGACCAAACTGGAAAAAATCAGGAATGACTGATGGGAAAAACATACCAGAGTTAAATGTGTAAGACAGCTTGGCAGATAAGCCTAAAAGTTTAAAAATATTGCATCCAAAAAATATTATTTGATTAACGGTTACGAGAAAAAAGGTGCTTTCACATCTAAGCAACTAACCATGTCTTACTCAAGCTTGATAAAGACAAAGAAGATTTCCACCTAGCAGAATACTATTCCTGTTTTTATCTTGTAATACGGATTTTGCAAACTTGAAAATATTTAATCCTTCCATTGGTCAAGTTCATATCCATGTTTGTCATTTTGTATTATTAAGAGTCTTTGTTGTATGCTGGTAACAGTGTAGACAGGGAAAAGATAATTGAATATTCATACTGTCATCAAGGAGCATTTACCATTACATCTCAGTCCTTCCCATCACAAATCAGCAAAATATTTATAAATCCTCAGACCTCCAGCTTATATTAAAAGCATACATCCTTGGAAAAAATAAAAGAATTCTAATCTAAATGAAGGTAATATCTGCTGTCTTCCTATACTGAGTTCAGTTCATCTTTTGGAACACATAGTTTTGTTTAAATTTTATATACTACCTATTACAGAAAAAAAAGAGGCAGTTTAAAGATTACAATAAACTTCGAGTACTTTTACAGGAAAATATATTAGTAAGGGCAAGAAATTAATGTTACTTTACATCTAAAATGACCTGACTGCTATAGTTGAAAAGGAATTCTACTTTTATTTTTCTGGCAAATAAGGCAAAAATAAAACTGTTGAGTTATATAATAATTGTAGTTTGATACACAGAAAGATGTAAGTTCATCTATAGAAATATTTGTTTTTACTGATCATTGTTAACAGAGTGAGTATGTTATATGTTTCCTTATATGAGATTTAATATTTAGAGATATTTAAGAAATAGATAACATGATAAACATTATCTTGCTTTATAGTTTTGCAAGATGCTAAAGTACCAAAAAAGGTGGTACTCAATAAAATCTCATTTTATAAAATCAGGCTCATTCATGTCTGACTCTTTGTGACCCATGGGACTGTAGCCCACCAGGCTCCTCTGTCCATGGGATCCTCCAGGCCATAATACTGGAATGGGTAGCCATTCCCTTCTCTAGGGGAGCTTCCCAACCCAGGGATCGAATCCAGGGCTCCTGCATTGCAGCCTGATTCTTTGCTATTTTAACCACCAGGAAAGCCTCCAAATTACATTAATATAAATATTTTAGTAAGGCTTAAGGTAAAAAAGCTTTGAAACTGGAGCTGCTCATTCTCTACCATTTTTTCTTCAGTGTTATTCCATTGGGCCAAGTGTTAAGAATCTGGAGACAAACAGTTCCAACAAGCCTATATTCATATATTTTTAATGTGTTTCTTAATATTTCTAACAATAATGACAATCCTAAATAGTGGGTTAGACTTGAATTATATTACAACAAAAATTATAACTGAAAATTTCACTTCTGCCTTTTGAAGGATCAAGCTCATGTTATTCTGTAGAACTGAAGAACAAGATATCATGATTTTTACAACCCGTAAATGTTTACGGCTTATATATTGACTAGGCAGATCAGTTTTTAACCTTTATAACATATTTGAAAACTTAGAATATTTCTATACATTTACTTGAATGTATATTTAGGGGTGAAAAATAATCTTATTATAGTATCTAAAATTTAAAAAACAGTACAACTATTAATACCAGTAATGATTACTGAATATCAATAATGATGTCAGTTTCTTCTCATGAATATAATCCTTTATATCTTATCAATTTTTTTATTTTCTATTAATACCACATTAACTTTTCATCAAATCATAGAAAGATGATTTTAGAAAAAACCTAACAACTTTTTGGCAAGTTTTTAAAATATTAGCTTATTCTTTACCTAATTTTATTCAAAAGTGCTATGATAAGTAATCAAACACATAATTAGATGATAAATGTTATGTGGTATCTGTCGTATATTGTCCTGTTGCTGATTGTTTTGTGTATGTATTGTTTAAACTGGAATTTGTGTGTTTCTTTTCCCTCCCTTTGTGTCAGTGTCAAGAAATAGCATCACAAGTAAGTATTTTGTTTGTCTCCCTTTCTTCAAATGGTCTAATAGAATGAGTCATTGAAAACAATATTAAAGGTTAAACTCAGTAGTTCAGATTTTAAAAGAAAACAAGCTGAAATGGTTTAATATGTTCTCTTCAAGTTAGTGTATCTATATTTCCCTAATATGATTGCAAATTAATATTACCTATTTCTCTTCAAGTTATGTTTATGTATTGACCCATCGCACACTTTACTGCATGGTGTCATTACCAGCTAATCACTTACTGGACGTAGATTATCTGTCCTCAAGGGATGTGCCACCTTCTGTGCAATCAGCTAGGACTGAAAAGGAATGGGGATCTTGACATAAAACACACCTTTACCTTGCTTCTTAAAGTAGCCTGGACCCCTTAGGAACAGCTATGGGAACAATTGGACCTGAGATGGGTTCCTTCTTATTCAATTTTATTCCTGAAACCTCGATTTCTCTTTATGTGATTTGCATTTTTTATTTTATTTTCCACTTTTTTCATGTAGATCATGTTAAATAATTGTCATTATGGCCTTAGTACTTAACACAAACTCCCAAACATTAATAGAATTAAAGAAACTATTACAAACATAAGTATTTTCAACTTTAAAAATTGCATTTTGAATCTCAAAGCAGTGGTACAATTCAGCATACTGTGGAGTAATATCACAAGTGTAAAACTTCTGTGTCAAAATTACCAACCAAAAATATGAGCCTTATTTTTGAGCTTGTTGGAGTTCTGTATTATCATAATTCCAGAAATTTTGACAGAATGACTGCTATTTTCTCTACAATTTGAAACCATGTAATAAATGCAAATGTTTATTAAGTTATTCTGAGCACTCTACACTAGTTATTTAAGGTTTAATAAGCTCTAGCTCTGTTATATTCTTAAATATTCTCATTTTTTTCTATATATTGATTCATTTGGAATTTACAAGATATGTACTAAAGAAGCTTCTCTTTGGGCTGTAAGAATGTTTTAGCTGCTTTCTGACATTTTTCACATGATGGTACATAGACAATGGTGACATTTGTTTATCATGAAGTTGCTCAGCAGTTCCAGCTACCATGGCTGCCTGCAGGTGATGCAAATTGAAATTCTAGTTAATGCAGAATATAGTGCTGACAAAGACAAGGTTTGGGGAGCTTATCTTAGAGTTTTTATGGTTTACTTATTAGAGTATCTTTTGTAATGCTTTGAAAAGTTACTAATGAGTTTAAGCATATATTTCTAAAATTTTTCATATATACTAGTTTTTGACTTGATCTTATTCACAAGTTTTCATTTTATTTATAATGCACTGGCAGACATTATTTCAGGAAGTATTTTAGGAACATGTCATAAGCCAAATTGGTTCACTTTGCCTCTCCTAAAGGCATTTCTCAAGTGTGAATCCAGACCTGGTCCACAGTGGTAGAAACACTAGTTAGTGGTCACACCATGTCTCTAAGAGGAGTTTGCATTTGGCTAAAAATTGTATAGCTTCATGTTTGAAAGTGGAGTTAATTTTTTTGAATGTAGATTTTTGGCTCTGTTGTAGTTTTCCATGTCGATTCATATGTTCTGCACTTTAATTCAAATGTCAAGCTTTACTATCTCCTCTTTTCTCTAACTTACTATTATAGATTCAGAAAGTCAAAGGTTTGGCTAATTTCTGAATTTTTGTAGCCAACTGGAAGTTGACTTGTAACTTTCTTCCTGTAACTGCTTTCTTTCTCACAGTTACTATTCTAGGTCTTAAAGTCCTCCAGTTATTTCCCTATGTAAACTGAGCTTCTTCCCTCTATGCTGCGTTTTCCAATATAAGCATCTCCTCAAAATCCTTTTATGAAGAAAAGCTCTAACTGCACTTTAGATATTAAAATATGTTTATCCTTGTAATTCTATTTTTTCTTCCATAATTCTGTTCTTTCCATTTTTTTTTTTTTTTTGGTTCTCTCGACCCTCAAATCTGTTCAGATTTCCTCAAACCTCAAGAAACATCCCCCTCTCATTCTATTTTTCTTATTTCATTCTTGCTGTTAAACTCTCAGAAGCATTCAAATATGATGTCCATTCTATTCCTTATCCATGTCTCTCAGTTTTTCCTCACTCTTTGATCGAGTCTGTTCTTACTAAAAATCTCTTTTAGCCAAAATCAGTGGCATTTTATTTTAGTTGTAATTTGTTTAAACATTATAGAAGCTTTAACTGGGTTCATTGTTTCTTACATGTCAAAATTCTCTTGTCAGTTTTCATTTTATGAATAACTCTTTTTTATCCTGGTTTGTTTCTTTTCCTCCTCTTTGTTCTGTTCAGTTTCTGCCTATAACAACTCATTTTATTAAAAAAATATTTTAAGTCTTTATTGAATTTGTTACAATATTGCTTCCATTTTATGTTTTGTTTTTTTGGCCCCAAGGCACCGGAGCTCTTAGCTCCAGGACCAAGGATCAAATTCACATCCTCTGCATTGGAAGAGGAAATCTCAACCTCTGGACCACGTAGGAAATCCCAATATCAACTCATTTTAGATGCTGATACTGTGATCTTTCATCTGAAAGTTTGTCTCTAATTTTCTGTCCTGAAATTGGCTCTATAACTCAGGACCTCAAGGAGAGGCAGGGATTTACCTCCTATCCTAGGACATGGCTTTGTCTTTGAATTCCAGGAAGTGCACCATGATTCAAGTGCGGCCTAAGCTTCACTGCAGATTGTCCCCCCAAGAGTCTTAATCTTGATCTCTGCCAGTGCTGAACACTTTTTTATTTAATCCACACAGCAAGGTAACGTAGCAGATGATTTTACTCCCATTCATAAATGAGCAGAGGCTGAGACACTTAACTTGATAAAATAAAAACTTAGGAAGCAGCGGGCCTATATTTGAACTTAATCAAATTCTGACACCAGAGCCTCTCTCTCTCTCTCTCTCTCTCTCTCTTTTTTAATCATTAGATTTCACTGAAGGAGCCTCTGCCAATTTCTGGCCACTTCTCTCTTTTCCACCACCTGCTTTGAGATCCCAAAGTGCTTTGTTTGAGACTCAACATGGGAGCTGAGACTTGAAACCCAAACCAGGCATTTGTCAAAACTATGTCTATAGTCTTTCCTCTTTTTCTGCACATGACCTTGGAGAACTCATTGACTCTTTAGGTTTCAGTGATTACTCTGAGGTTAATGGAGGGCACATTTGTGTTTTATGAGTTTGGTTTTCTAATTCCTAAACATGAAGAACAAACTGATTATCTGCCAGATCCTCCCCGCCTTATCTCCCAGAATTAGACATTTCCTTTGCCTAGGTGCTTGGAATGAGTCAGCAAACATCCAAGAAAGATTTCTCAGAAAGTGGATGTGAGCTTTTCATACCTATTCTTGGATTTAATAATGACTTATTGGTGGATATGCTATATATAAATTCTCTTCCTTCAAGATCTTGCATAATACATAATACATACATACAATGATTATTTTCTTTGCATGATACATATATAGTGGATTTTTAAAATTAATTTATTTTTTATTTAAGGATAATTCTTTACAGAATTTTACTGTTTTCTGTCAAACCTCAACATGAATCAGCCATAGGTATACATATATCCCCTCATTTTTGAAACTCCCTCCCATCTCCCTCCCCATCTCACCCCATCCCACCCCTATAGGTTGATACAGAGCCCCTGTTTAAGTTTCCTGAGCTATAGCAAATTCCTATTGGCTATCTATCTTACATATGGTAATGTAAGTTTCCATACTAATGTTACTCTTTCCATACATCTCATCCTCTCCTCCCTTCTCCCCATGTCCATAAGTCTGTTTTCTGTGTCTGTTTCTCCACTGTTGCCCTGTAAATAAATTCTTCAGTACCATTTTTTAGATTCTAAATATATATATGTTAGAATATCGTGTTGGTGGGAATGTAAATTGGTAAAGCTGCTATGGAAGATGTTATAGAGATTCCTCAAAAAACTAGGAATAAAACCACCATATGACCCAGCAGTCCCACTCCTAGGCCTATACCCTGAGAAAAGCAAAACTGAAAGAGACACATGTATCCCATTGTTCATTGCAACACTATTTACAATAGCTAGAACATGGAAGCAACCTAGATATCCATCAACAGATGAATGGATAAAGAAGTTGTGGTATATATACATGATGGGATATTACTCAGCCATAAAAATGAATGCATCTGAGTCAGTTCTAATTAGGTGGATGAACCTAGAACCTATTGTATATAGTGGATTTTTGATGTCTGCCATACCAAGTCATTTTCTTGTATTTTAGACTCTTCTGTGCTTTACCCATTATTTACATTCTTTCTGTCTCTGCTCCTAGAAGATTCAGTTAACCGATTATTTTTCCTGACCAAATAAGCACTGGACGTGGGACCACATAATCTATGTTTAAAGTTGGCTCCTGCTTTTACTAGCTGTGTGTGAACTTGGGCTGTTCTCCACATGTAGCAGAGTGGAAATTAAGTCAGAAATTTATTATCACTACATTAATTAGAAAAAATCAGAAATGTGTTAAGTGAATTGTTCATAGTTAATGGCAAGTACTTTTATATGGCATGGTACATGGACCAACATAGATCTTTTTCCATCATTTTTTACATTATTTTTACATTTTTTGCATTATTTTTTAGTGGAGGACACTGCTTCAGAAAATGTTTGTGTCAATATACTTAAATTTATAAATAAAATAATGTAAGTATTCCAGTGATTTGGATAAATGCCTTATAATATTTTCAAATGTAGATATATTCACTAACTTGAAATGCATTTTAATTCATACACATACACACAACATGGGTCTGAGCTAATCTATAATTTTCTTTCACTTTTCTCTTATAAAATTTTACTCTTAAATACTTCTATTTATTTTATTATTCCTTTTTCTAACATTTCCTAGCTCTACTAATTCTTGTCTTGTTTATTTTCAACCCTAGGAAAGCATTTCTTACTTTCATTACTTACTTTAACTTAAGCATCTCACTATACAGATGGCTAACAAACACTTGAAAAGATGCTCAACATTGCTTAATTATTAGAGAAATGCAGATCTAAACTACAGTGAGATATCACCTCACAGCAGCCAGAATGGCCATCGTCCAAGTCTACAAACAATAAATGCTGGAGAGGGTGTGGAGAAAGGGAACACTGTTGCACTGTTGGTGGAAATGTAAATTGATGCAGCCACTATGGAAGATGGTTTGGAGATTCTTTAAAAAACTAGGAATAAAACCACCATATGACCCAGAAGTCCCACTCCTAGGCATAAATCCTGAGGAAACCAAAACTGAAAAAGACACATGTATCCCATTGTTCATTACAGCACTATTTATAATAGCCAGAACATGGAAGCAATGTAGATGTCCATCAACAGATGAATGGATAAAGAAGCTGTTGTACGTATACACAATGGAATATTACTCAGTCATTAAAACGGATGCATTTCAGTCAATTCTGATGAAGTAGATGAACCTAGAACCTATTATACAGAGTGAAGTGAGTCAGAAAGAGAAAGATAAACGTCATATTCTAATGCATATGTACAGAATCTAGAAAAAATGGTCCTGAAGAATTTATTTACAGGGCAACAATGGAGAAACAGACATAGAGAATAGAATTATGGACATGGGGAGAGGGGAGGAGAAGGTAAGATGTATGGAGAGAGTAACACAGAAACTTACATTACCATATATAAAATAGGTAGCCAACGGGAATTTGCTGTATGGCTCAGGAAACTAAACAGGAGTTGTATCGATCTAGAAGGGTGGGATGGTGTGGGAGATGGGAAGGAGGTTCATAAAGGAGGGGATATATATATGTCTTTGGCTGATTCATGTTGAGTGACAGAAAACAACAAAATTCTGTAAAACAATTATCCTTCAAAACAAAAAAAGAGTCGTACTGGCACACCTAGGAGCAAGAAGCTATTTAAATGCATCCAGTCTGCCTGATTTAACTGCACAGCCCTGGCTTTCTGCTCACTCAGTGCCTTAAACTGCATGGACATCATTCTTTCGCTTTGCTCTGCCACAGGAAGTAAATTAAGCCTTTACTCACAGCTTCTTGGTGCATGACTGCTGTAGTTTACAAAATCAGAACTGAATATAAAATTATAAGGTTTATCTGAGTCATTCCAGTTTTCATAAGGGAGTGATAATTTGGAAGCTTTAATATTCTTGAATCAATAATACTATTTTTATAGATTCTTTACATAAGAATATGAATATCCATTGAGGCTTAACTTAGCTGCAGTGCCCTATGGATACTTCTCCTTGTGACTCTGGGTATCAGCCTCTTTGTTGCTGCAGAGGTACAGGCAGCAGCAGAAGCATTTTGTAGGGCCCCAGGGAGCTCTTTTCAGGAGTGTGGATCTCAGCATGGCAACTACTCTTCCTCCACACAAGTAACCACAC
>SJYF01000589.1:504671-522120 GCA_006410515.1 Procapra przewalskii
TGTCAGCATTTTCCCCTAACACTCTTTGCAATGGAGTTTGATGCCTGCTGTAGACACACCACCAATGGTCATGGGATAAGGATCTCTCCCTGAACTTAGTGCCAGTCATGCCCTTTACTGGAATCTAGACGCGCAATTCAATATGAAACACACGGAGAAGTCTGAGACCTGTGACACAGAGCCCCAGCTCCATCCTCTTGTCCTTAAATGCCAAAGATCGAAGCTTCTAACTTAAATTGGTGAAACCCAGACAGAAGCATGAGAGAACTGAACAAACGCAGCTTAAAACTGTGCAGCTCAAAGCAAACACTTGACAGTAGGCTGTGATACAACTCAGCAAGTGTGCTTATCAGCAGGTAGTACAACCAGTTATCAAGTCAGAGCCAAAAAAAATGAGCCCCCGTATGCCCCCCATGGGCTGAATACCCTGCCTCCTGTGCCTGTTGCTACAATTCCGAGTCCTTTATGACTCCCCAAGCTGCAACTTTAAGTGCTTACTGAGCCCACATCCATAAATTCTGCCTGACCCAACTTAATCTTCCATTATTATCCCAAACCCTTAACATCCATACATTCTCTTCAGACTTTGGCCTGTAAATATTTAAAAACTGAGGTAGTTCTTTTGGAGTGTAACTTCCTAAACATGCGATACAAAGTGAAATGAGTAACATATATGCTGCCTGCTGCTGCTGCTAAGTCGCTTCAGTCATGTCCGACTCTGTGCGACCCCATAGACGGCAGCCCACCAGGCTCCCCTGTCCTTGGGATCCTCCAGGCAAGAATACTAGAGTGGGTGGCCATTTGCTTCTCCAATGCATGAAAGTGAAAAGTGAAAGTGAAGTTGCTCAGTCATGTCCGACTCTTCGCGACACCATGGACTGCAGCCTAACCAGCTCCTCCGTCCATGGGATTTCCCAGGCAGGAGTACTGGAGTGGGGGCCATTGCCTTCTCCGATATGCTGCCTAGTGTCTGCATATTTATGAATCACTTTATAAGGCTCCTAGGAAAATAACACAACCAGCCAAAATAAAGTCACAATTATTTCTCAGTTTGTTTTTATGAAAAAAAGAGTTATTTAGATTAACAAATTTAAAAGCATTAATTTATAATATTTTAATAATCTATGATTAATTTAAATATCAATTAAGTAGCATGTAGGCTAATAATAAAATTAATTAATTCCCGTCTTAAGGGAAGACATCTACCATGCAGTTAGTAATTGCATGATAATAGTATTCAAGATCCTAAATGGAGAAGAAAAAAGTAAGATCTTCTGGGCTTAAAGCACTAGGAGAGGCATCAGTTCAGTTCAGTCACATAGTCATAACCAACTGTTTGCGAACCCATGGACTGCACCACGCCAGGCCTCCCTGTCCATCACCAACTCCTAGAATTCACTCAAACTCGCTTCCATTGAGTGGTGATGCCATCCAGCCATCTCATCCTCTGTTGTCCCCTTCTCCTCCAGCCTTCAATCTTTCCCAGCATCAGGGTTTTTTCCAGGGAGTCAGTTCTTTGCATCAGGTGGCCAAAGATTGGAGTTTCAACTCCAACATCAGTCATTCCAGTGAACATTCAGGACTGATTTCCTTTAGAAGGGACTCTGAAAAGGCTTATCCAACACCACAGTTCAAAAGCATCAATTCTTCGGTGTTCAGCTTTCTTTATAGTCCAACTTTCACATCCATATGTGACTAATGGAAAAACCATAGCCTTGACTAGGACCTTTGTTGGCAAAGGAATGTCTCTGCTTTTTAATATGCTGACTATGTGGGTCACAACTTTCCTTCTGAGGAGTAAGTGTCTTTTATTTTCATGGCTGCAATCACCGTCTGCAGTGATTTTGGAGCCCCCCCAAAATAAACTCTGTCACTGTTTCCATTGTTTGCCTATCTATTTCCCATGAAGTGATAGGGCCAGATTCCATTATCTTAGTTTTCTGAATGTTGAGCTTTAAGCCAACTCACTCTCCTCTTTCACTTTCATCAAGAGACTCTTTAGTTCTTCTTCACTTTCTGCCATAAGGGTGGTGTCATCTGCATATCTGATTATTGATATTTCTCCCTGCAATCTTGATTCCAGCTTGTGCTTCTTCCAGCCCAGCGTTTCTCATGATGTACTCTGCATAGAAGTTAAATAAGCAGGGTGACAGTATACAGCCTTGATGTACTCCTTGAAACCAGTGACAGTATACAGCCTTGACGTACTGTTTGAAACCAGTCTGTTGTTCCATGTCCAGTTCTAACTGTTGCTTCCTGACCTTCATATAGGTTTCTCTAGAGGAAGGTCAGGTGGTCTAGTATTCCCATCTCTTTCAGAATTTTCCAGTTTATTGTGATCCACACAGCCAAAGGCTTTGGCATAGTTAATAAAGCAGAAATAGATGTTTTTCTGGAACTCTCTTGCTTTTTCCTTGATCCAGTGGATGTTGGCAATTTGATCTCTGGTTCCTCTGCCTTTTCTAAAATGAGCTTGAACATCAGGAAGTTCACGGTTCATGTATTGCTGAAGCCTGGCTTGGAGAATTTTGAGCACTACTTTACTAGCATGTGAGATGAGTGCAATTGTGTGACAGTTTGAGCATTCTTTGGTATTGACTTTCTTTAGGATTGGAATGAAAACTGACCTTTTCCAGTCCTGTGGCCACTGCTGAGTTTTCCAAATTTGCTGGCCTATTGAGTGTATCACTTTCACAGCATCATCTTTCAGGATTTGAAAGAGCTCAACTGGAATTCCATCACCTCCACTAGCTTTGTTCATAGTGATGCTTTCTAAGGCCCATTTGACTTCACATTCCAGGATGTCTGGCTCTAGGTGAGTGATCACACCATCATGATTATCTTGGTCGCGAAGATCTTTTTTTGTACAGTTCTTCTGTGTGTTCTTGCCACCTCTTCTTAATATCTTCTGCTTCTGTTAGGTCCCTACCATTTCTGTCCTTTACCGAGCCCATCTTTGCATGAAATGTTCCCTTGGTATGTCTAATTTTCTTGAAGAGATCTTTAGTCTTTCCCATTCTGTTGTTTTCCTCTATTTCTTTGCATTGATCACTGAGGAATGCTTTCTTATCTCTTCTTGCTATTCTTTGGAACTCTGCATTCAGATGCTTATATCTTTCCTTTCCTCCTTTGCTTTTTGCTTCGCTTTTTTTCACAGCTGTTTGTAAGGCCTCCCCAGACAGCCATTTGCTTTTTTGCATTTCTTTTCCATGGGGATGGCCTTGATCCCTGTCTCCTGTACAATGTCACGAACCTCCATCCATAGTTCATCAGGTGTTCTTATCTATCAGATCTAGTCCCTTAAATCTAGTTCTCACTTCCACTGTATAAATCTTAATACATATAAATTTGGTATACTTTTTATTATATCCTATTGGAAGGAGGAAAGAAAGGAATGTAAATTTCAAGCATAGATATAACTATCTCTGTGTTGTGAGTTTAGATTTCTTAGACTTAATCCCCAAATCCTTCTGATTTTTTTTCTTTAGTTGAACTGAAATATGAAAAGAGACGTTACTTTTATTAAAATAATGATAAAAATGCCTTGTGAGTCCTATGGGTTTTTATGTAAATCATGATATTCTTTCCTTCAGGGGAATTCAAAACAGTGGTGAGTAGGGGACCCAGTATTATTTAGCTCATATATGCTTGATATAATTCCTGGGACACATAACTAAGAAAAGCATTCACAAAAATTAAAAGTGTTTTATCTTCTATTTGGAAAATAAGCTAATCTTCAACTTCTTCCCTAAAGTATTTATTAACTTCTGGTTCTGTGACTTGACTTGTCAGTGCCATTATATGAGCATAATATCTTGAGTATTTGATCTGACAAAATTACTGTTTCCACATATTTATGGGAAATAAAACTATTACACGGAGTTATGACTAGAAAGAGTACTTCAAATAAATTTCAGACTCTGATTCACAAATCTGTGCAAGCCAATTATCTAAATATGAGTGAACTAACACTTTCATTTTTGCTATAAAGTACATGTAAACTGAAACGACTGAACCTAGATTGATATTCTTTGCTGATGGTAGATATTACTTGCAGTTTTATGTATTTTACTTTCAGAGAAGAGGATTTTCAGTATATTATCAACCAGGTAAAACTAGAGTAAGTTAAGACTTATAAAGGCATCCATTGTTGCAAATCCACGGTATTAGAATTTTTAATACTTCCAACCTAAATTCTGTAGCTAAAAGGAGGTTTCTAATTTGAATGAAATCTTATCTTATTCCAATGGGATTAATGTATACATGATGCTGCTGCTAAGTCACTTCAGTCGTGTCCGACTCTGTGTGACCCCATAGAATGCAGCCCATCAGGCTCCCCCGTCCCTGGGATTCTCCAGGCAAAAACACTGGAGTGGGTTGCCATTTCCTTCTCCAGTATACATGCTACTGCTACTGCTAAGTCGCTTCAGTCGTGTCCGACTCTGTGTGACCCCATAGACAGCAGCCTACCAGGCTCCCTAGTCCCTGGGATTCTCCAGGCAAGAATACTGGAGTGGGTTGCCATTTCTTTCTCCAATGCATGAAAGTGAAAATTGAAAGTGAAGTCGCTCAGTTGTGTCCAACTGCTAGCAACCCGATGGACTGCAGCCTCCCAGGCTCCTCCGCCCATGGGATTTTCCAGGCAAGAGTACTGGAGTGGGTTGCCATTGCCTTCTCCCTTACATTCTACCTCCCCTGAAAACGGAGAAGAAAAACACGTAGTGCAATTTCCAAATCTCCACGTTTGGAGAGCTTTAGGAGTTGCAGCTGTCCAGATGAGGCAGTAGGGTGTGCACAGTGCCGCCCAGAAAATTCTGTTTAATAAAAAATCTGGGAGTTGGACAAGACAAAACATGGATTTTCAGTTTTAAGTGGGCGTGTCCACGTCCCGAAGGGCGTGAAAGCAAAAGAGACTGGACAATAAGGGAAGGAGAAGGAACGTAGAGAACCATGGAATGTGAGTGCAGGGGATGGAAAGGGGATTCCGAGACACCAAAGGAGCAGGAAAAAGAGCAGAGTACAGATCTGGGGGACATTCGCCCGGCGACCTGCCAAAACCGTGAGGCACGAGCGCGCACTACATCTACCATAAGGCCCCGCTTCCTGGAGCCCGAGGCGCGGCGCGCAACGCACGCCGGGAGTCGGCCCAAGCCGCCGAGAGGTCGCCCCCCAAGAGAAGAAAGCTTGAGTCGCGGGGAGGCGACGAAGGAGGGGAGGGAACTGAAGAGGAAGATGGCGGAGAGTTGGAGGTGGCTGTGCCGCGACCCCAGAGGACTAGGCGGGAGCGGGGCCAGCTGTACTACCAGTGCTACTCGGTCGTATCGGTCCACGAGGAGATGATTGCCGACCGCGTCCACACCGATGCCTAGCGCCTGGGCATCCTGCGGAACTGGGCAGCGCTGAGAGGCAGGACCGTGCTGGACGTGGGCGCGGGCACCGGCATCCTCAGCGTCTTCTGTGCCCAGGCAGGGGCCCGGGGGTACGCGGTGGAGGCCAGCGACATCTGGCAACAGGCCCGGGAAGTGGTGCGGCCCAACGGGCTGGAGGACCGGTGCACGTCCTGCGGGACCGGTGGAGACCGTGGAGTTGCCGGAGCAGGTGGATGCCATCGTGAGCGAGTGGATGGGCTGTCTAGTATATATAGAATAGATAACGATAATCAACAAGAGCCTTCTGTATAGCATAGAGAACTCTACTTGTATCTTAGCTATAAGGGAAAAGACTCTGAAAAATTATATATAAATAATACATGTATAATTTGTTTAACCTTCATAGCTTCATAAGAGACTATTTCTTTTGTAGATGGAATTATACATATATATATATAGCTAATACATATATATAACTGAATCATTGTACTGCACACCTGAAACTAACACATTGTAAATCAATTCTAGTCTTTAACTTAAAAAAAAATCAGTCTTAAAAAGAGAGAAGTAGTCTCTAAGTATGCAGCAATGAAGGTTTAACAAATCGTTTTCATACCACTCTCTACAGTACTGTTTTGAAACAAATGTGAACGAATATTTACATTTTTTATTGAATGTAAGTGTGAGACAATTTCAATTTCATAGCTTGCCACTAGGAATCGTGTGTAAGGCATTGACTAAACCTCCATAATTTATATTCACTTTAAAGGAGCTTATTGGATCTGCCTTCTGACCTTACATTGGTAATTTAAATTCTACTACTGTGGAAGCCAGCAACACATGTATGTTGTAGCTCAAACTTCCATCCACGGACGGCAAACACGGCTCTTACGCACAACAAAATGCAGCAAGGTTCCTTTCGCATGTGCATGCTTTAAAAAATAGGGCTTTCTGCTTTGAATCATGGTTCATTTCCTATGACTTCCTGGTATGAAAAACAACAATTCTGAAACAAGAAACTTTTGTTTATGTTAATATTACCGAAAGAGTGTGGTAGGGTCCAGCTGCTCACTACTCAGAAGCGAATAAACAGCCCAGATTGGTGGAAAGGAAAGTGCTTTATTTCAAATGCCAGCACCTGGGGAGAGGAGGGTGTTGAATGTCTGTCCAAAGGCCAACTCACCCTCTCCCCCTTACAGTGGCAACCAGTGGGGATAGAGCTTTTATACACAGAAGGAGGGGTGACATGCAGAAACAGCACAGTCAACTCTGATAGTCGCCTTCATATTGATCAGCATCATCTTGATTGTTTTAGGTACAGTTAATCTTCAGTTCCAGTGGCCATTTGTTCCCATTTCTGTGAGGCCAGTTCTTGGAATTGTGGCAGCTCATGTCCTGGTTACAGTCTGGTCGTCATGTAGCAATTTCTCCACCTGGTGTTTTAGTGTATATAAAACAGCTCAATGATAAGGCTCAGGATATTATGTGCAACCCTTGAAAAAGAAATAAAGGTCCTTGACTGTGCTTAATGACTACATTATTATTATTAAATTTCCTTTTACTGTTTTCCTTTGTTTCTGCATTTCTCACTTCTCTGATTAACTTATTGACTAAAGTTTCCACAGACAACAAGGCAGGCAGAGGTCACGGTGAGGGGCAAGGACCAGAAGGTCTTGCTCCATTTCAGTTAGCGCCTATAATCAAATGAAAGCTTCTCACTTTAAAATCAGATTTAGTAGTAAAAGAGATCAAAATGGACTTAGGAATTTTTTCATTGTTTTTCCTTCCTATGAAGAGTAGCCTAATGTAGAATATATTTGTGAAATATTAATACTTATAGCGTATTTTCACTTAGAACACTGAAAACAGTTCCCTAAGTGTATCATAATATTTTATCAAAATTATTTATGTGGTAAATAACTAATGCATAAATTAAATTAAATATGCTTTTTGTTTTCCTAGGGATCATATGAGCAAATAAAATATTCACATTTTATAAAGTTCATGCCAGTGCCCTCTTTAGAAAGAGCAATAATTTAAAATCCTAAAAGTATTAACTCCAAAAATAAATGAACTTTCATAGTTTTTCTAAATTTCATGTGGAGTATTATGAGTAAATTGAGGAAAGTCCATTACTTTGATCATTTGAATAACTCTGTAAAATATCTAGCTCTTTTTGTTTTGGTTTCAAACAACTCTGTGCCAGTTGTTTGGTAACTCTGATACATAAAATGTTAAATTCTTTTTATAAAGAAACGTATTATACTGGTGTATGCAAGGATATTTTATCTGTTTCACTGTAAGTTTGACAAACATATTTTCTAACACTTTTGGTAACATAAAATTAGTATCAATAATGATGATCTTGTTCTTTCTGTAAAAACTCGTGAGATATATAATTATATCAAGATTTAGCAAAAAAAAAAAAAATGAATAGAACTCTAGGCTACCTGATTCTTAAGATATCTAATTACCATATGGACTTCTTTTAAAGTCTCAGATATCCATCAGTGTAGAAGAGTGGGAAGACACTAAAGATGCCAAAGAGCAAGCTCACCACCGAAGTAACCACCGCAACTCGACATCCAGCGACCAGTCGGATCACCCGCTGCTGAGGAGGAAGAGCATGCAATGGGCCCGAAGGCTGAGCAGGAAAGGCCCCAAACATTCCAGTAGAACCGCGGAGAAAATGACCCAGCAGCGCCTGAACCTCTACAGGAGGTCAGAAAGACAAGAGCTTGCTGAACTTGTGAAAAATAGAATGAAACACTTGGGTCTTTCTACAGTGGGCTATGGTATGCTCTTTACAAGTATCGCATGATGTGGGCTTTTGATTTCTTTCCGTTAGTTGGAACAGAGTCGGCTCTAATTTACTAATTTAAGAATCAACTTTATGTTTCACAGGTCAGTTAGAAGAGACTAGTGACAGGTCTAACCTCCTAGAGACAATTATGAACATGATATTAAAAAGAGAGGATTGAAAATTTTAAATATTTGCTCAGGTCTCTAGGCACCATGTTGAACCCATTACAAGAATTACTTAAATTTTAATTTTCACAAAAATGTTCCAATTTTAGAGATAAGGAAACTAAATAATTTGCTAATTAGCTTGTTAGTAGCCTGACTGAGGCTTATATCCAGTGCTGTCTGGCTCCAAAGCCTGTTTTATACACACACACACACACACACACAAACTGCATCTCATTTCAGAAGCCTGGGATAAAATAAATGTGTGGCATTGCTAAGTAACTAAATGGATAAGCTACAAATGAATGAAATGTTTCTATAAAATGTGTTTATAGTCAGTTGTGATCCAGAAACAGAGAGTCTTCAAAAGCTTTAATCTAAAGCTCAGATAGTGCTGGCTCTCTTAAAGTGCAGGTAAGTCTCCGTGACTGTGATGCTCTTACACTGATACGCAATTGTAATATAGATATGTTGCATATTTGTTTAGTTGCTCAGTCATGACCAACTCTTTTGCAACTACATGGATTGTAGCCCGGCAGTCTCCTCTGTCCATGGGATTTCCGTGGACAAGAATATTGGCGTGGGTTGCCATTTCCTATTCCAGGGCATCTCCCCAACCCAGGATCAAACCCATGTCTCCCGCATTGGCAGATGGATTCTTTACCACTGAGCCACCAGGGAAGCCCCAAGCTCTATATTAGACACCTCTAATAACATAAAGATTATGAAAAGAGGATTTGGAACCTCAGGGACCTCTGAACTTCTCCACTTATTCTTAATTCCCAATAATGTATCCATTCAGCAGATTTTATTAGGTTGCCTGCTGAGTTCCAGGCACTGGGAATAAAACAATGACCTATTCAGCAAGACTTCTGCATTTATGGAATTATATTCTAGTGTCAGCCAGTAGATTTGTTGTATTATTTAATTTCTCAAGGCTATTTTATTATTTGTGAAAATAAAATAATAATCATTTTGTCCTGAAGGACATGGGATAATGAATAATAATGTGCTTAGCCCAGAACTGCCATTCAGCTCATCTACCCATCTACTGTATGTCTAAGAACAGCATGTCTATCTGTGTTTTACATAAAAAAATGTTATGATTTTTTTTTTGCCCACTTCAGCAAACAAACTGCATCTTTCAGAGCGATATTGTCTTCACTGAGAATACATGCTGTGAAACAATTATTGTTTTGCATATTTGCTTTTTTTTTTTTTGAGGGAAAGGAAATGTCTTGCTTATCCTTTAACCTTTGTATTGCCAATCAATGTACATGTTTTCTGACACATAGAAACCAAGTAACTGCATGTTGTTTGCATGAACAACCAGAGTGCTTACAGATGAGAAAACAGGGTCTCAGATATAAACTATTTCCTTGGGTCACCCAACCCTAGTGTGCACTTGAGTCAGTGCTTTCACTTGTGACTTTTGATTCCATATCTTTTTGTGTATCTGCTGGACCACTTATTTTTCCTACATTACTGTCAGTATTTTGTAGCACTTTACAGATTTGAAATGTTTTTAAATGCTTTATAATAATGCATGATGATTGATTTAACCATTAGTCTTAATCTACTATGTCCTGAGTAAGTCTGGCCTGATTCAAGAGCATGAGCAGATTTTTTTTTTATATATTAGATATGAGGTAGAAATGACAGGAAAAGTGAAAATCACATGATGACTTTTGAGGGCTCTAGCTTGAGCAAGTAGTTCATAATTGTGACATTCCCTGAGCTTAGAAGAAGAATACTTGAGGTGAAGATAATAAATTTAATTTGAGTGCCTGGAAGACATCATATGGATGATTATCCATAAGAAGCAAGACTTCTGCTGAATGGCGCTCAAGAAAAAGAAATGAGATGTGCTTATAGACTTTGATATCATCAGCCTATAGATTTTAAGTAAGGTGATAGACGGTTTCCCTGATGGCTCAGCAGTAAAGAATCAGCCTGCAGTGCAGGAGACGTGGGTTTGATAGCTGGATCAGAAAGATCTCCTGGAGGAGGGCATGACAGCCTACTCTAGTATTCTTGCCTGGCGAATCCCATGGAGCCTAGAGGGCTACAGTCCATAGGGTTTCAGAGTCAGACACAACTGAAGCAACTTAGCATGTGTGCACACAAGGTGTAGAAGTTGATGGAATAACCTCAGGTGAAAGACTACAGGGGAACTCTAGAAAATACATTTCTGGAATGATTAGGGAGGAAGTTTTTTTTTTTTTTTGGAGTTTTTTTGTTTGTTTGTTTGTTTGTTTTTACTTTACATTACTGTATTGGTTTAAAAAGGAAAACAAGAGGCTGAATGTCTAGAACTGAGTTACCCAAAATATGTAGCATAATATGATATTGGAGAAGGCAATGGCACCCCACTCCAGTACTCTTGCCTGGAAAATCCCATGGACAGAGGAGGCTGGTAGGCTGCAGTCCATGGATTCGCTAAGAGTTGGACACGACTGAGTGACTTTACTTTCACTTTTCACTTTCATGCATTGGAGAACACTCCAGTGTTCTTGCCTGGAGAATCCCAGGGATGGTGGGAGCCTGGTGCGCTGCCGTCTGTGGGGTCGCACAGAGTCGGACACGACTGAAGCGACTTAGCAGCAGTATGATATTATGCTATCGACTGGTTATATGATTTATCATTGCATTGATCTTTTATATGTTTTGAAGGCAGGTAAGGCCTTGTGTAGTCAGAGGCTGGTCACTTCCAGTCGTGAGAAATTTTGTCTTCTACCACAATGTGATATAAAATTGTATTTCCTATGTGCTTTATGATATAGAAACTGTAGCAATTTTGGAGTAGAGAAAGAATCATTAATACTGCAGAAAGTACAGTGATATGTCATTGCCGACCTTGGTCATGTGTCAGTTAGATAGCATGTGTGAGAGGCAGATCCAAGTAGCTTGATTAATATATTAAGACTTGAATATAGTAGATTTCATGTATTAGGGACCCCAAGGTAATAGAATTTTAATCTTCTGTCTATTGCTCCAAAATCTATTGCTTCCATTGCTAAAGTATCATGATACAAAATGCAGGTTGAAACGTCAGTCATTTTGTCCACATTCCATCCAGGAGGAAGGAGGGTGAGGCCAGAGAAGAAAGGATTATCTCCTCAGTTAAAAAACAGTACCAAGTAGCTGCATACACCATTTCCATTATGTTCCACTGGCAAGCTGTATGCTTTGTTTACAATGGCCTAAATCTAATATTATAGAAAACGAGACAAATGGCTATTGAGAGACAATTATCAGTCTCTGCCAGAATGGTTATGTTTTATATGAAATTTTATTCTGAAGGAGAGGTGGGAAATATGGAAGTAGCTGGATGAGGAATTGGACAAGGAAGAGGGACTGTTTTATTTTTTAAGAGCAAAGAGGTATGAGCATGTTTAAATAATAAGATTAAGCTACCAGTGGAGAAGTTGAAGAAAACACAGTAAAAAGAACACAGTTGGAGCCCTTGCTTAGATACTTGGAAGTACAGAAAAGATGAGTGTTTTAAAATGCACAAACTTGTAGGTGTTTGTCAGGAAGTTGAGTAATATTTTGCATAATAGTAAGAGGTAAAATCCTTTACTGAGAACGATGGCAAGAGTAAAAGGGTGAGTGTTTTAAAAATAAGCCAGAATGTTTGAAGTTTCAGGGGAAAGGAAGTCCTTTCTGTGCAAGACTGAACTTCTTGTCTTATTCTTCATTTCTTGAATTTATAGAAAATTTCAGACGTGAATGAATGTAGAAAGATTAGTATGATAAACCTTGCTGTTTAGCTGCAAAGTCGTGTCCTACTCTTTTGTGACCCCATGGACTGTAGCCCACCAGGCCCCTCTGTCTATGGCATTTTCCAGGTAAGAACACTGGAGTGGGTAGCCATTTCCTTCTCCAGGGCTCTTCCCCACCCAGTGGTCAAGCTGGTGTCTCCTGCATTGCAGGTGGATTCCTTACCACTGAGCCACCAAGGAAGCCCTAAGGAACCTGCATATACTCGTTTTTCAACGTCAGTAATTATCAGGTCAATTATTATCAGACACTGTTCCATGTATGTGCCCAGTAATTTTCTTCACATCTCATATTAATTTCAGATAAATTTCAGATCCATATATTTCAGTATATATGCCTAATCATTTAAGTGCTAAATTAAAAAGAAAATATAGCCACATACCATTTTCACACTTAAAAACAATTTTAATATCATCAAGTATTCACTTAGTGTTCAAATTTCCACTGATCTCACAAATGTCATGATTTTTTATACTTTTTATCTAAATCAGGATCAGTTAAGGTCCATTCATGGAGATGGGTGACAAGTTTGTTAAGTCACTTTTAAGTTTCCCCCATCTCGTATTTTTCTAACTCAGTCTATTTCATGAAGAAACTCACTCTGTGGTTTCCTAGACTCTGAATCTCCAGGCTTAATTGGTTCATCCTATCCCCTGCCTTTTCTTTTTTTTAACTATTTTTTGTTATGATTATGAATTCCTAGGCAATGGCACCCCACTCCAGTACTCTTGCCTGGAAAATTCCATGGATGGAGGAGCCTGGTAGGCTGCGGTCCATAGGGTCGCTAAGAGTCAGATATGACTGAGCAACTTCACTTTCCCTTTTCACTTTCCTGCATTGGAGAAGGAAATGGCAACCCACTCCAGTGTTCTTGCCTGGAGAATCCCAGGGACGGGGGAGCCTGATGGGCTGCCATCTATGGGGTCACACAGAGTTGGACACGACTGGAGCGACTTAGCAGCAGCAGCAGCAGATATAAATTTATGTTTTTATATGCATATTATTAATTATTCATCATATTCTAAAATTGACCAGTCAAAGCCTCTTCAGATAGTTTCCTGAGTCCTTTTGTCATGACGTCAACCATATGTTATAGATTTGCCTTGCTCTCTGTAGGACTAAATGCTTCCCACCTAAATTAAGTCATCTCTCCCAGGATCACTCAAAATGCTAATCAAATTTTAGAGATATTAATTTTGCTGCGTTTGTCACTTTTTCTAAGTTTTCTGGGGAGAGCTAAAAGATTAGGCAGAAGATAGGTAGACAGATAAACATTTTCACCAGTTCATCAAGAAACTTACAATTAAAATGCAGACTACTGGGTTTTTATTTAACTTTTTCTATCCTGTAGCTGTACTTTCTGCTATGCCAATATTAATGCTCATCGGCAACAGTAGAAATGATGGAATTATAAAATTCATATTGCTTTTTCACAATTCATATAAACAGTCTCAGAATAATAATACAGTGCTATTCTTAACACTATAATTGCCAAAGAATAAATTTTTAATGTACTCCTTATAGACTAACCCAAAGGAATGCTTATTAAAATAATTCTAAGTCTTGGATAATATACCATCAGTTGGATATCAAGCTAGACTTATTTCTATTTTCAAGGTTTAAGAATTTCTTTTCCTAAATTTTGACTTTGTTTTTATTTTGTTGCTGTTTTTTTTTTAGTGATGCAAACTTTGTGCACAATTCAAAGCCAAATATTTCATACAAGTTACACTCAAAAAAAATTAACATCACTCCCCATCACTTCTACACAATCTCCCTCTTTCCTCATGAGTAACTTTTTTAACTTTATGGTATAAATATAAACTTTAAAATGTAGCTGGAAGCATGATATGTTCCTTTTTTTTTCCACATTGCTTCTTCCACTTAATGGTATGTCCTGGAGATCACTGATTTAGTAGAATATAGAAATAGTTTTTATTTCTTTTTGCAGCTGTCTAGTGCTTCATTGTATAGAGGTAGAATAGTCTATTAAATGCCTTTTCTAGTTATGAAGAGTCTTGCAATAAATAGGCATATGCATATGTCTTTTTGTATTTTTTTCCTAGTGTACCTTTGGGATGGATATCTAAAAGTAAGATTATTGGATTAGAGCTTAAATGTATATAATTTTGCTATTGGAAAATTTTTCATCCTTAAATGTGTATAATTTTGCATTTCTACTAGCAAAGCATATAAGACTATTTTCCCAAAATCTTGCCAACAGAAAGTCATTAGACTTTTATGTGTTTTATGATTCTAATAGATTATTTAAATAGTATCTCAGTGTGCCTTCTTATTATAATAAGGTATAGCATCTTTTCATGTGATTAAGAGTCATTTTCAGTGAATTGTTTTCATTTCTAGCCAATTTTATGGATTTATTTCTGTTTTTAATAATTTAGAGGGGGCTTTCCAGGTGGTGCAGTGGTTAAAGAATCGACCTGCCAATGCAGGAGGCCCAAGAGATGCAGGTTCCATCGCTGGATCAGGGAGATCCCCTGGAACAGGAGATAAGCAACCCACTCGTTTCTCGCCTGGGAAATTCCATGGACAGAGTAAACTGGTGGGCCATAATCCATAGTGTCGCGAAGTGTAGGACACAGTTGAGCAACTGAGCACTCACACATGCACACACACACATATACACACTGGGTAAATTAGAACTGTGGCTAATAATTGCAGATATTTCTTTCTGTCTAGTTTTTTCCTATACTTCTGTTATTTAATATTTTAAGTTTTAAATTGTTTCCATTATTATTGATCTATTTTGAGTAGATCAAAAGAAACTCTCTCTTCTAATTTAGAGGGGAATTCTCTTATGTTTTCATTACTTATTTGGTTTCACCTTTTGCATTCAAACATATGATCTATTTGGAACTTATCCTGGTATATTTGGTAGGCAAGCGAATACATTTTTGTATTTTCTAAGATAATTTTCTACATTGAGTTATATAATGTGCTGTGCTGTGCTTAGTCGCTCAGTTGTGTCCAACTCTTTGTGACCTCATGGCTGTAGCCCACCAGGCTCCTCTGTCCATGGAGATTCTCCAGGCAAGAATACTGGAGTGGGTTGCCCTGCCCTCCTCCAGGTGGTCTTCCTGACTTGGATGGATCCCAGGTCTCCCACGTTGCTGTCGAATTCTTTACAGTCTGAGCCACCAGGGAAGCCTTTAGTTATGTGATACCATTTACTAAACTGCACACCCCATTCCATTGATTTTTAGATCCTGCTTTAAGCAGATCTCAAATTCGTACATGTTATTGTGTCTATTTCTAGACTTTCTATTGTGTTACAGCGGTCTGTCTGCCTTTTCTGACAAAAATCACCCACTGTTTTAATTGCAGGCTTTATGGTGTATTTTCATATCTGGTAGGTGGGACATTTCACTCTTCTTTGTCAGTATTTGCCTAACTATATTTAGATATTTCTTCTTCTGAATTAATTTTATAATTAACTTGTTTGTTTCAGATGAAAAGAAAGGATTATTTCCTTCTACTTTTAGTCCTCCTTCTCCCTAATTGTTTCAAATCCAAATTCTATCATCTAATTCCCCTCTCATAATATGTCATATTTCTCCCTTTCTTTTCTCTTAGTTCCTCTTCTAAGGAACTCATGCCTCCTTCCCTTAATCCTAAAACAAACACACGTCCACATACATGTGCACACGCAATTTGTCTCTTGTGTTTTCTTTTATCTACTAATTACATTCCATGTCTTTGCATCATCACCTCATGTTTACTCTCAGTTCACTTTTTCTCTACCCCTTTGCTGAGACACTATCAGATAGAAAGGATTCTTACTTTCCTTCATCTGTCTTCAGCAGTATCCTTTGCCAGATCTTTCTCTTTCTGAAAAACTACCAAACTTGGCAGAACAATGCTGCTTTATAAATGATACATTAGAAATGTTATTTTTATACTGTTTAAAGAAAAAATTATATCTCAAGTAATAGGAAACAATAAACACTGAAAAATGCTTAAAATCTAAAAAGTCACTAAATTGTTAACTTTTGACAAGTAACCTTGCTTCCTGAAGGCACAGATTATCTCTCACTTATTTTTTTTTATCATATTTAATTCCAAAAGAAAGATAATTCTTTAAAGCCAGAGTATAAATTTTTAATATTTCCTGATATAGCCTGTCTCTACAGGTTAGGTTGAAATAATGTAAATGCTTGTGCATGTTGTTGTCTAAGATAAACATATACCTATTCTCCAAACGACATTAGTTAGATTGCTGCTGCTAAGTCGCTTCAGTCGTGTCCGACTCTGTGCGACCCCATAGACGGCAGCCCACCAGGCTCCCCCATCCGTGGGATTCTCCAGGCAAGAACACTGGAGTGGGTTGCCATTTCCTTCTCCAATGCATGAAAGTGAAAAGTGAAAGGGAAGTCACTCAGTCGTGTCCGACTCCTAGTGACCTCATGGACTACAGCCTACCAGGCTTCTCTGTCCATGGGATTTTCCAGGCAAGAGTACTGGAGTGGGGTGCCATGACAGGTATATAATCTCTCACTTGTACTTTGAAAATCCAAAATTTCTGGATACTGAATTTTTAAGTAGGTTCAACACCAAAACTTGTTTAACCACAGAAGTTGATCCAAACTGCTTGAAACTATTTGGATCTTTGATCAGATTTATTGTGAATATTCATATGTTTGCTGCAGAAATATGAACCTTGCTGCTGCAGACTCAACTGAGAATATTACATGAAATATATTATGTGCCCTAATAAAAAGTTACTAGTGGAGCACGTCTGGCCTCAAGGGATTGGGAGACAGAATGAGAACCTGCATGTCTTAAGAAATTAACTAATGTGATGACCTATAAATTCTGCTTGTATTTTATTGATTTTTTTGGAAAATATCTTCAATATAATTTTAAAAACTTAGTGGCATCATTCTTCAACAACTTATTTGGCTCTGATACTCACTGAAATTATTCTTAATAACTTTTGAAATATTCTTAACAATTAAAATGACACACACTTTAAATATTTGATATTTATATAGTTTATATATAGTTATATATTACATTATATAATTATGTAGTTTATATATTATATAAATGTATTTGCATTATAAATTGGCAAGTACGTGTACCTGGTATGACCAGTGCTGCAGGTTCTGATTTTGACATGGATCCCTTTGTTCATACTGTTAATAAACAAAGGAACGTCAATGGGGGAAAAAAGAAATCCTTTTAAGTGACAGAGGTAAACTACTAGTTAGACGTGGCTTTCGTTACATCCATCAGGAAGTCTTAGTTTCTTTGTTAAATAAGTTTAGAATTTGCCTGAAATAATTAACTGATTAAGCAAGAGCTGGTTT
>SJYF01000589.1:522563-532955 GCA_006410515.1 Procapra przewalskii
ATACTGAAGTTTTACTGTTTTTTGAAATATGTAATTTATCATTTCACAGTATGAGTAAAATAGTATTGATATGTACAGTCATTATACTGCCAGTATAGATTTCCAGAAAGTAGATGATTTTATGGTTATTCTGTATTTCCAGAACTGACCCATTCTCACAAGGAGGCAGACACAGGAGGATAAAACCTGGGGTTTTATGTTAGTCTCATTCTGTATATGGAATGTTAATAGAAAGAAACAAACTCATGAGTTTCCTTATTAGATAAAGTAATGAACCTTTCAAAAGAGGTAACTGCTGAGCTGATAATGATTTATGATACATGCAATTATTTCTGCAATGAATTTTCCATATCTCCCTAAAGTAAAACTGTAAAGTTTTGTTTCATGGAGTTGTATCATAACCTTCCCAGAATATTAACTTCTCAATAATGTCAATATTTTTACGTAATTTAACTTCACGGTTACCTTAATTACACTTAATAATACATGTATTTTATCCTTACACCTGGAAATCAAATATTGTGCTTTGGCCTATGTCTAAGAAAAATGTGGACATTTGAATAAAATAAACTATTTTTGTCATTGAGAAAAAATTTAATTAGTTGAATGAACATTTTACTTTCAGCATCTTATGAGTTCAGCATTTTATTATGAGTTTGTATAAATAGTCAATGAGAGCAAAAATGAGCTTTCTAATGTATTGAAACAACAAGAAGAAGTTTCCAATTATGATGATTGTTTACAGCCTCAATTTAAACAACTAGAAAAAAAATAAACCAATAGTGTACAGGTGTTTGGAAAAATCAGCATATAACTTTCTTACCCGAGAAAAGGTTAACAAATGATTTAGGCCTTTTACAGACTGGAAGTCATGTAAATGGACCCCAAACAAGAAAATATGACCAGTACGAGTAGAAAAAAAATCAGTCAACAGAAACAGATTCATAAAATATGAATGTTGAGGTAGTTATTATAATACGATATGATCTATATGTTCAATATGGTAGAGGAAAACAGAATGATAAGGAGAAAAATTGAAGACATGAAGTTCATATAGGTTAGAATTTATAATACTTTACTTTTCCATATTTTACTTGGAAAAATATATATTTTCCAATTAAAATGTATATTGCATGGATTTACATAAAAATAACTACTGCAGAATAAAAACATCAATGAACATAAAGCCATAGCAATAGACGATCCAAAATGCAGAATAGAGAAGAAAAGAAAAAGTAAAAGCCTTGAAAAAGTGGTGCTAGCTGTATGTGGTATAATATGGAGTAATTTCATAATTGGAGTAACAGGAGGAAGAGAATGGATATTTGAAGAACTAATGATCAGCATTTTTTGTCCAAATTTGGTGGGAACTCTATTCAAGATCTCAGAAGCTCCGTGAAGCTCAAGCAATATAAATATAACATAAAATAATGCCAAGACACGATATAAAAAAATGCTGGAAGTCAATGATAAAATACCTCAAAAGGAGCAGAAGGAAAAAGACATTTCATAAAGAAGAGCCAAACATAAGGACAGTAGAGACCTTCATGTCAGAAACTTAAACCAAATCACAACTTAGAAACTTGTTTCTAACACTGAAAAAAATAGTCTACCTAATACACAATACATAGTAAAAATATCTTTCTGAACTAAAAGCAAATAAGGACAGTTTTAAAAAACAAAAGCTGAGAAAATTTGTCAACAACAGCTCTCAGGATGAAAGGAATTGTTAAAAGAAATTCTTAAGATAGAAGAAAAATAATGCCAGTGGAACATTAGATCTAAGCAAAATAAGCATATGAGCAAATGTAAAAGATACATTTCTATTTTTAAAATTTTGTTCAAGAATAATTCACCATTTATGACAAACATTTTAAGGTTTATAATATATATATAGAAGCAAAAAGGTGTGGCTATAATAAATAATAAGGAAGAAATAGAATATAGTAAAGTTGTTAAGGGCTTCCCAGTCGGTGCTATTGGTAAAGAACCTGCGTGCCAATGCAGGAGACGTAAGAGATATGGGCTCAGTCCCTGGTTGGGGAAGATCCCCTGGAGGAGCACATGCAACTCACTCCAGGACACTTGCCTGGAGAATCACATGGACAGAAGAGCCTGAAGGCACTGTTCTTAGGGTTGTGAAAAGTCAGACATGACTGGAGTGATTTAGCACACATGCAAGTTTGTAAAATTACATGTAAAGTGATGTGCTATTTAAGAGTAGACACTGAAAAATTAAAGCTGTGTATTTTAAGCCTTAGAGCAAGGGACAGGAAATGGTAGCATGCCAGTTTTTGGAAAAAATAAAAGCAATCATTCTTACTGATATTTGCATTTTCTATGGCTGCCTCCACTTCCCAGTTGAAAAAGTTTAAGTATAGCAGAGCTCATATGGCCTGAAAAATTAACTATTTGGTTTTTTTAAAAGAATTACCAACCAATCACCTAGACAAGCTACAAAAAAGGAAAACCAGAGATATAACTGATAACCAATATTTCAAATAAAACGGACTGATTATAAGAAGAACTGTGTAAAACCTCAATTAATCCAAAGAAGGCAGAGAAAAAAGAAAGGCACAAAGAACATCTGGAACAAGTGAAATACAACTGCAAGAATGTAGATTTAAATCCTGCTATGTTGATACTTCATACCAGGGAAGCGTGTTGTGCTACAGTCCACGGGGTATCAAATATATGCCTGTGGCAGCAACAATATTAATATTTATATCACATATAAATGGATTAAACATTTCAACTATCTTCCTTGGTGGCTCACAGGTTAAAATGTCTGCCTCCAATGCAGGAGACCCGGGTTTGATCCCTGGGTCTAGAAGATCCCCTGGACAAGGAAATGGCAACCCACTCCAGTATTCTTGCCTGGAGAATCCCATGGACAGAGGAGCCTTGTAGGCTACAGTCCACAGGGTTGCAAAGAGTCGGACACAACTGAGAGACTTCACTTTCACTTTTCAAACATTTCAATTAATAGGCAGAAGTCATCAGATGGGATTAAAAAAAGCAATACCCAGCTTTATGTTGTCCAAAAGAAACACTTAAAATGTAATGAAAGAAAGATTAAAAATAAAAGCATATAATTATATTTTATGTAACCACAATTCTAAGGAAAACTTGAATGACTGCATTCATATTAAAATAGATCCATGCAACAGCTTGGGTACTTAACAAAAAGATTTCACGAAGGGGGAAAAAAAGCCTTACAGAAACACACTGTAAGATCCTTGGAGAGTGAATGTTTCTAGAAATCAGTGATTCTAAGGATGGGGCATGAAAGGAAGGAATTAACTGCAAAAGATCACGAGGAAACTTTTTGTCATTATAGAAATGTTCTATGTCATAATTATGGTAGAGGTTGCACTATCCTATGCAGTGTCAAAACTCATTGCATGTGCATTTGGAATTAGTGAATTTCAACAGGATATTAATGAATATCCTAAGATAAATAAGATGCTTAAAATCAAATAGAAAGTTGACAGCTAACTTGTTATAGGTGAATCTGTAGACTTGGCTTGTCTTGTTCATTGTCTCCAGATTTAGGATTATTTGTGACTAATCATACCTGAAAGTGAAAGTGAAATTTGCTCAGTTGTCTCTTTGCCACCCCATGGACTGTACCCCGCCAGGCTCCTTTGTCCATGGAATTCTCCAGGTAAGAATACTGGAGTGGGTAGGCATTCCCTTCTCCGGGGGATCTTCCTGACCCAGGGACTGAACCCAAGTTTCCCACATTGCAGGCAGATTCTTTACCATCTGAGCCACCAGGGAAGCACAGTCATGCCTAGTTAACATTATTAAATGAGCAAACTGGAGAACACAATAACAAAAATCGTGATAAATGATGATCATCAGCTAATGATAAAAATGCCTCCTGGAAGTCTTTTGGGGGTACTAGAGGATGGCAGCAAAATTGAAAACCATACTTATTTTTTAATCAGATAATATGTTCAATACATTTTTATTCAATCTCAGATATTACTTCAGGTGAAGTACCTTTAAGCTTAAAGTAGTATGCGTGCTCAGTTGCTGAGTCATGTCTGACTCTCTGTGACCCCCATGGACTGGGCTGTAGCCCTCCATGCTCCCCTGTCCATGGGATTTCCCAGGCAAGAATACTGGAGTGGGTTGCCATTCCCTCCCCTAGGGGATCTTCCCAACTGTCTCCTGCGTGGACAGATGGGCTCCTTACCGCTGAAGTACTTGGGAAGCTCTTAAAGTAGTATATTGAACAATTAAAATGAAAATAAATAAATAAGGTCTTCCAAAACCTTTTGGAATTTGTACAGAAATGTTTTTATTTTACTTTTTCACGTTATCAACTAGATGGTCGTTGACAGCCAAATGAGCTGGAGATTTTCTAATGACCTGTTATGTTTGCAGTATTAACTGCTGCTATTTTGTTTAGCCTATGTGAAAACTCATACAAAGGAGAATTTTTCAAGAAGAATACATACATCAAAATTGCTTTCTGTATTAAAAAAAGGATTCTGGTAATCTCCCAGTACAATATGCTTTGAGGTGAAATTGTACCTTATTTAGAGTAAGCTTGTTATATACTCATTGGAATTCCAAGCTCCAGCATTTTGAATTAGCCGTAACCACATACCACCTAGTATGATTGGCAGATTTAGCCAAAAAAAAGTAGGATGTCTAGTTAAATTTGAATTTCAGATAAACAACAAATGATTTTTAGTATAAGCATGTTACATTCAATATTTGGTACATAAATATGCTTAAACGTGTTCATTTTTAGTCTGAATTTCAAATTTCACAGGGCATTCTCTATTTTGCTGTAACCTTATCCCCATGGCAGGATACAGTTCCTTGTGTCTGCCTTGGGGTTATGCAATTGAGTATATTCCTTTATTTGAATATTAATTTGATAATCTTATGATTATAATAATTTTACTGGCAAATGTACTGGAGGCTTCAATTATATTGCAGTCTAACTTCCTTGTAAGATAAGAATTTTCATTTATAGACTTAAAAATGTCACACCTGCATATCAACTTGAAAGATCATAACTGAAAATGCTGAAAATCATAACTGTGAAAGATATTTCACAGTCCAGTGACAGGTTTCTAGTTAGAAGCGCATTGTGGTAGATATTCTTTTATGAAAATAATATATATTTTCCAGTGTAGAAAATTATTAGAATCATCTGTATTGGCCTAAAAATTATCTTTAATTTTATGCAGTTATTTTCATGTTGATGTATCCCTATTGGTATGAAATATAGTTTGAGATTTTGGGATGAAACTGGAAATTTTAGTACCATTTTTAGGAGCCAAGCTTATCTTAACCGAAGTAGCTAGAGAGCACTATGGCTCTAGAGCAGGTTTTGAAACGATGCCCTTCCAACTGAAAATCTTTACCCTTAGGAGGATTAATATTTATTGATTATGTACCCACAAGCCTCTGTATTTACACCTTCTAGTAGCCTTGGAAACTATAAAACCTCAGTCCCAAAGCTGTTTTATTTTCCTTTCCAATGTCAAGTCAACTCTCCAGAGTTGAAGTCTGATGATGTCTTCAGAGTAAATTGACAAAACTTAGAGGGCACAGCTGTTTGTTTCTAGAATATGAATTGTTTTAGAGAGAAAGCAAATGATCCGGTGGTACACTCCCCTTGAAACTTACAGTTAAATCTGATCCACAAAACTCTGCATTCTTCCAGAACACTACCATGTTTTACATCAGACATATTATGTAAGGAAGTCAAATATACTTAGGGTTTTCATGCTATTTGGATACATATCTGTTGTGTCTTTTAAAGCACAATGCCATTAGATGATTTCTTTCACAGTTTTTTCCGTATGAATGCTCCTGTCTGGGACGGCCATCTATAACCACAGTTCTGGTTTTTTGCTTTGTTTTTATTTTTGAGGAAGACCTATACAGTTAATTTTTCTTTAATTTAAATTTATTTGTTTTAATTGGGCTAATTACTTTACAATATTGTATTGGTTTTGCCATACATCAGCATGAATCTGCCACGGGTGTACATGTGTTCCCCATCCTGAATCCCCCTCCCACCTCCCTCCCCGTACCATCCCTCTGGGTCATCTCAGCGCACCAGCCCCAAGCATCCTGTATCCATCAAACCTGTACTGGCGATTCATTTCTTATATGATATTATACATGTTTCAATGCCATTCTCCCAAATCATCCCACCCTCTCCGTCTCCCACAGAGTCCAAAAGTCCATTCTATACATCTGTGTCTCTTTTGCTGTCTGTATACAGGGTTATCATTACTATCTTTCTAAATTCCGTATGTATGCATTAGTCTTCTGTATTGGTGTTTTTCTTTCTGGCTTACTTCACTCTGTATAATCAGATCCAGTTTCATCCATCTCATTAGAACTGATTCAAATGTATTCTTTTTAATGGCTGAGTAATACTCCATTGTGTATATGTACCACAGCTCTCTTATCCATTCATCTGCTGATGGACATCTAGGTTGCTTCCATGTCCTGGCTATTATAAACAGTGCTGCGATGAACATTGGGGTATACATGTCTATAACCACAACTTTTTATAATTATTAAAGCATAGCAAATCAAGTAAACATCCTGTCTAGCCATTTCTATGTTAGGAATACTTTTTTAGACTTACAAAAAGCATTAGCATAATAGCTTACATGGTAGCATATAACTGTTGTTGTTGTGAACAGAATTAGATACTTTATCTTTTAAACATCTATTGCAACAAAAAGTGAGTGCCTGTCAGATATTTCCAGTGACAGTTATTTGAAAATAGTCAAAGTTATATAAACAGTCATGCTGTGGGAAAAACTATAGCAAGTTGTTATTGACAACTATGTGGTTTGAAGGTAAGATGCTCTGCAATAATTCCCATAATTTTCTGTAAGTGGTATAATTAACTTGGCATTTATTTATCCTCTAGATGAAATGAATGATCATCAAAATACCCTCTCCTACATCCTGATAAACCCATCTCCAGACACCAGACTGGAGCTGAATGATGTTGTGTAAGTTGATGTATCTCACATAAGGCCTGTGTTTTCAGAAAACCACAAATTTATTTATTTTTATATTTTTATTCCCCCATAAAGTCCCACATTGTTCTTGTGATATAAATACTTAGAAAATTGAAGTCTAACTGTGGTGTTCAGTAAACAAATGCATTTTGTGCACTGCATTGTGTATTGCTGTGTGTCGTGCTCTACAAAAGCATCATAGAATGGCAGAGGGAGAGAAAACAGCTTGAATTTTGTTTTTAATATATTGAGTAAATATACATTTGGACAAATGATAGAAAAATCTGTGGTATTAAAAAAAGAAAGAAGTTCAAAGGAAAACCTAAAATATACCACACTAGGTAATTCTAAATCCCTTAGACCTTTTAAAGCCAAGGTAAAATTGGTCAAGATTTTTATTAGGAAAAGGTCTATGGTAGTAATTTGTATTATGCATGTTAATGAAAGTGTTAAAGTGCTGCTTTGAAAGTGTGGTCTATATAGCATGACTCTGTCACATGAGTTAAGCATGGATTAAATGTGCTAGTGTTTTTCTAAATTCAGAAAAGAAGGCATTAGTGTGAGTTACTCTGATTATAATGATGGAGGACTTGAACTAGACTCTTAGGGTAGATAGGATTTGTGCAGGTGGAGAGGAGAGAACATTCCAGAACAGGGAGATGGCTTGAGAAAATGCAGTACCTGGGCATCGCATAATGTGTGCCAGCTGGCAACACTACAGAGCCTAGTGTGACCAGAGTAAAAGCTTTGTATTGTTAGCATTTGCATTGCCAATAACTAGTTATACATGATATTCAGTTCAGTTCAGTCACTCAGTTGTGTCCAACTCTTTGTGACCCCATGGACTGCAGCACGCCAGGCTTCCCTGTCCATCACCGACTCCTGGAGCCTACTCAAACTCCTGTATATTGAGTCGGTGATGCCATCCAACCATCTTATCCTCTGTTATCCCCTTCTCCTGCCTTCAATCTTTCCCAGCATCAGGGTCTTTTCAGATAAGTCAGTTCTTTGCAGTATTGGAAACATATTAAGTCTGACTTTGGAAGAACCTTAGATTAGAAAATAAAGAATTTATACTCAATCTTATAGGTAATAAGAACACTTGGTTATATGAGCAAGAAAGTAGCAAAATTTTAGAAAAGTCATTTTGATTGCTGATATAAGCCTAGGAGAGAAATTCCTTACAAGAAGCTGCTCCCAAGATCCATGGTTTTAAGGATTTTCTAGACCAAGTCCTGCTTACACAAGGTAGTTAACTCCAGATTGTATTAATGACATAAAACCAATGCCAAAGATTCAAAAGAATTGGTGGGTGTTAGGTCCACAGGATGTGTGTGTGTCTATAACCAGGAAAATAAGCAATAAGGCCCGTGACTAGGAAGTGTGAGGACATTCTGTGAGGCAGAGCGTAAAGTGGATCCATGCCAAGTGGTTTAGAACTAAAGTTGGTATTAATAATATGCTGGCAGTTAGAAGCCGAACTTGTAGATGTTGCCAGTCTTCTGGGAGATTTCAGCTGGGATTGAAAGGGTTCACATTTTTTTTTTTTTTTTGAAAGAGCTGTCTAGGAAGCAATGGAGTTGATTGGCAGGATAGACATAAGGTTCTGTCATAACATCTGGATGAGGGTTGTAAGAGCAAAAGCCTATGGAATAAATTTATGGAGGCAAAGCCTATGGAATAAATTTATGGAGGCAAAGTTTAAGACCTGTTTATTGCTCTGGCAATTGGAAAATAATGGCTCTCACATGGTTTTAAGAGTTAGAAGCTATGTGGTTATGAAAAAAAAAAAATTACTCTTTAACAGAAACAAGTCAGGATGGTGAGGCACTTTTCCAAGCAGAAAAGAGCAGTCTTTGGGTGAGGAGAAGAGAGAGATGAGGAGCTGGGGTTTTGGTACATTGTTCAATGCACTAATGGAAATATCTAGGAAGCTTATTGGGGATATAGTGCTGAGCTTTGGAAAGAAGCTAGTTCTATGTAGAAATTAGTTATTTTTTTCATCTTCTAAATGAATGAAACTTAAAAGAATTAGTTTTTAAAAGATAAAATACTTAAAGAAGAAAAAGTAGAAGAATGAATGTTGGCCTATTGAGTTACTACTCAGTTTTACAACCAAAAGATGAATGTGCTTCAAAAACTTCTCAGAAAAATAACATCAGCAGGAGTAACTCTGACCCAAAATCAGTGTGAAAAGATTTTATATAAGGCATCAAAGATACAACTAGCAAGTTTAATAAGGTTTTTTTTCTCTTTTTGCCATCTGATAGTTAAAATATTAGAACTTTGAGGAATCAGATGATGATAATTCCAGCTGCTAATTGTCTTAAGGCAGCTGTCAAAATTTATATCCAGTGGTGATGATGAATTTATGGAGCACTTTAAGTTAGATGAAAATATCTTATTTGTGATGCTGCTGCAGCTGCTGCTGCTAAGTCGCTTCAGTCGTTTCCGACTCTGTATGACCCCATGGACGGCAGCCCACCAGGCTCCCCCGTCCCTGGGATTCTCCAGGCAAGAACACTGGAGTGGGTTGCCATTTCCTTCTCCAGTGCATGGAAGTGAAAAGTGAAAGTGAAGTCACTCAATCATGTCCAACTCTTAGCGACCCCATGGACTGCAGCCCACCAGGCTCCTCCATCCATGGGATTTTCCAGGCAAGAGTACTGGAGTCGGGTGCCATTGCCTTCTCTGTATTTGTGATGCACCTGGCTTTCAACTGTGCATTCTGGAGACTGCACTTCGTATATAATTAAAATATGATAAAACTGTTCTGTCCGTATTTACACATATCTTTCCTCCTCTGACCCATAAAATCAGGCAATTTTTATTAGTTATCCAGTATGGCCTTGTAGTCCCAACTTTTGTATGCCTCTTTTTCAAAGTTTCAATTATATATATATTTTAAATTGATTGTACCATAACAAGTCATTAAGTTTTTTGAGACTAATATGATTATTTTCCATGATTATATTTCATGAAATGGTAAGATCATGTGAACCTTTTGAGTATATGTACCTAGCCTTCTATCAAGTAGATTTTGTAACTCAAAATAATTCCTGAAACTTTTTCAAACTCAAACATAAAAATAAAATATGGATGTTACAATATGCATAGGAAAAATAGGCATGGGATTTTCTGCCTTTTAGATACTATTATTTGCATTAGTTTTAAGCTAAAACATCAAATTGACTACTATTTTAAAAAACAAAAAAAGACTTCTTTGCCATGCTCTGTATTTTGGTTAGTATAACTGGAGCGCACACACACACAAAAAAGCTACCATGACATGTACAAAAAACACATTCAAGAAATTTATGTTTTATTAGACTCATAAGTTTTTTAGTGATTATAATATGGAAGGGGACTTTTGCAA
>SJYF01000589.1:541711-557577 GCA_006410515.1 Procapra przewalskii
AAGGTAAGCACTCAACTTGAGATTTAGAAATACAATTATTGATTTATATTATAACAAGTAATATAAATATAATGGAAATATTTATTACTTTAGCTAAGAATTCAAACTTAGACAAAAAATATTTAGAAAAACATTACTTGAAAAATACTTCAATTTTAGAGTTTTAGGGGCCAACTAAGCCACAAATGATTTGATTTTGAATCTTAGGATCACTTTGTAATGAAATTAATAGACTTTTAATGTTTTTGGCAAAAAAGCATACTATGACATGACTGTAAAATGACCAACATTTTCACCAAAAAACATGTTGCTAAAAATAACTAAGTAGCTGTGTTTGATTTGCTATCTCTGACCAAAGGAGAAGAATCTTTTATTTTGAAGTACTCAGCCTCCTCCACGTTACTGTGGGCAATCCTCGTTTTTCACTTGTGCTCAGACTCTCAGTCGTGTCTGATTCTGTGTGACCCCATGGACTGTGGCCCTCCAGGCTCCTCTGTCCATGGGCCTCTCCAGGCAAGGATACTGGAGTGGGTGGCCGTGCCCTCCTCCAGCGGATCTTCCTGATCCAGGGATCAAACCTGCGTCCTTAAGTCTCCTATACTGACAGGGGTTTTCTTTACCACTAGCGCCACCTGGGAAGAACTTAGATGATATTATAAGTTAAAAATCACTTGATAAAATAATTTTATTTTGTCATTTTCAAGTCATTCTATCATTTTTTCCTCTTGAATTCACTGAAACATTGATATTGTAAAAGAATTTCAATGTAAAACGGAGCCAGAGAATGGAAAATGGAAAAATCTCAAACACATGCCCTCAGGAGACAAAAACTTAAGAAATGAGAAATCATTTGCTGTAAATATGTGATTTACCAAAAACTAGTAATATTGGCATTTCTTAAATGAGAGAGAGAGGGTCAGGTGTTGCCTTGTACCAACCTCAGAAAGTGTCCTTCCAGAAGGATGAACAAAAAATGACCCAGGTCAGATTGGTCTCAACAAATAAGCTGAACTGAGTTTGTTTGTCTGGTGAGGCTGGTTTTGTCTGAGTAGGGAAATAGCAAGGCATGTCTCCACTGGTTTTTCATTTAAAAAAATTCTAACTGAACTCTCTCCTCTTTACGTTTCTGCCCATAAATACAGTTAACCTCAAGCCCTAAACAGACTTGCTTGTTATTTGCTATTGATTTCATGTCCCAAGTTGCAATTCCTCTGCTATTCCTAAATAAATTCATCTTTTCAAAAAAATTATTTTTAATTGAAGGATAGTTGCTTTATAATATTGTGCTTCTTTTTGCCATGCATCAATGTGAATCAGCTATAATTATATATATGTTCCGGATTTCCCTTGTAGCTCAGCTGGTAAAGAATCTGCCTGCAATGCAGGAGACCCTCGTTTGATTCCTGGGTCAGGAAGATCCCCTGGAGAAGGGATTGGTTATCCACTCCAGGATTCTTGCCTGGAGAATCCCCCTGGACAGAGGAGACTGGCGGGCTACAGTCCATGGGGTCACAAAGAGTCAGCCAGGACTGAGTGACACAGCAGAGCACAGAACATTCATATGTTCCATCCCCCTTGGTCCTCCCTCCCACCCCATCTCCCCCCTCTAGGTTGTCTTTGTCATAACTTATCTTTTGGCAATTTTGAGTTTGCCTCATTTTCCCTTTTCATTTTGGTCAACAAAACCATGTCTTGTAAGTATGCTATTAAATGTGTATTATTAAGAATCTGCACGAACAAAAGCTTAACATTTCCGAATTGTCCCTGTAATATTTGTAAACTTTTTCTTAAATAGAAACTATCCAATATGACAAGATCTGTCTGCTTCATAATTATTCGGACTTAACAGAGACATTTTTCTATATTAAAAGAATCAAACTTCCCTGACATTTTTCAATATTCCTCAACACCCTCCTTCTGCTTACCTTTTGATATAAAATAGCCAGCAAAACAATTACTAAATTCATGTAACCTTGAAGGAACTTAGTGAAGTAATTTAATGTCTTTTGGTATCATGGATAAAAGACAATTTTCATCTGAGTCCAAAATCAATTGTTTCTTTGTAACTCTCTCAATACCATCACAGAATAAACCATAGGAAACAGATGATGATCAAGGGTAAGAAATTTATTTTGTGTACACAGTATGGATCACTTCTGTAGATTTTCCTGTGTTGTAATTGCCACATCTTACGTCCTGGTATGGATTACTGCACCCGCTTACACAGGCACCTACTTTGTTCTGGGTGTGCAGATGAAGCTAAGCGGTGGGAAATTTTCGCCGTGTGCAAAGGTGATTTGTCATCCAGCACCAGCTTCTCAGTCTTGTAACATGGCAATTGTTTCTGTGCCCATTTCTTACCAACTGATATCCTTTGTCCAAGCCTCTGAGGGCTCGAAACTACTGGGCTTAGTATCCGCATGATGATATTGGGAAATAAGTTTGGTAGGAGAAAATTGTTCATATGCAAACCCATAATAAATCTTTTATTTTTCACTATTGCATTCCCGCAGAGTAACTTTTACGCTTTCTGTAATCATTTAATACTTCTTGATATGAATTTACTTTCATTAAGTCCATCCAAGCAATTCTCAAAACTATACACACTTAAAAATTATCAGTAGGGAATCAATAGCTTCAGGTATTCAAATCATCTTTAAATCTTTATTTACATGTTTTTTCTGTTGATATTAAAATTAGGATGGAGTCAAATTTGAATCTCATAATTATGGTATACTTTGAATTTCATAGAGGGAACACAGATAATCATGAGAGCCCAGAAATTTTGTGATAGAGTCAATTCTTCTTTATTCAGAACAAGAGTCCTTACCAGCTTGAAGAAACTTTCCAGAATATAACCGTCTCAGTAGAAAAAGAAATAATGGGGGTAATAAGGTTATTATAAAAGACAAAAAGAAAATGTCAGTTTATATAAATTAAAGAAAGATATTCTGGGTGGTAATTTTACTGAGAATCATAAACTCTGAAGACCTAGCCCTACATGTAGATCTTCCAAATGCTTGTATCTAACGCTGAAAGATGCAGTGTACATGTTTGAGGTCAAAGATTCTGAAAGCACATATCCAGTTCCAGAAAAAAAAAAAAATCTGGGCATTGTACCTGCAGATAAATATCCATTGTTTTGTACCATCTTTTAGCAGAATTTCATGTAGACAAAAAAACTCATAGAAAGCCACTGAACTAAAGTTCTGAAGGTGAAATTGTTGCTAATAGTTTTTGTATCAAAGTCATGAATAGTAACCCATTTTATATCCATTAAAACTTCATGGATCAACTTTTTAAAATGTATCCTCAAAGTCCTATTGAGAAATACCATGACCTTTTCTACTTTCTTTCATTACATCTTCGGTGAAATAGTCTCTCTGAATACTTTGAATACATATGTGAAACAAGGGATAATCCTGTACCAAGTTTCATTTCCCTGGATTTTCCTGATACTGTCTCCATCTGACTTTTTATATGGTTGGGAACAGAGGAAGAAAATACCAAAAATGGTTAGTCTTTACATTTGTGTATTTCACTGATTAAAAAATACATATGGCTATGAATGCACGTTTTCCCCATAGGTTTTAACAGTTCATCTATTGCCATTAAACTTGTTTTTCATAGGAAACAGACTTCTGGTAGACACATTCATTGTGAGGGTGTTTATTCCTTCAGTTGCCTTAAGGGATGAGGTTTCTTCTTTCAGCAATATTTTGTTTTGAAAATTAAAAACAAATTTTCTCCCTATTATCAGTTCAGTTCTGTTCAGTTGCTCAGTGGTGTCTGACTCTTTGCGACCCCGTGGACTGCAGCATGCCAGGCTTCTCTCTTAGGATTAGATTGTCCCTATGTCTGTGGAGATGCAGAAATACTAAGAACTCACCCTCACTGTGTATAGCTGGCCACCTGGTCCAACCTGCCTCAAGGGCTCAGAAAAGAGAGCTGGAGATACTTAATGAGCGTAACCAATGGCTGCTGCCACATACACCTAGACATGCCATGAGATTTAGGGCCTTGAGTCATAAAAATAACCACTTAAAAGCTCCCAGAGAAACAAAGAAAAACAGACACATAAATAAAACAGGTCATCTAGAAATAAATGAATTTCAGATCAGCAACAGATTTCTCTTTGACTCGCTTTGTTTAGAATGGAGCGATGCTTTAAAGTTTTAAAGGAAATCATTTTCCACTTTGATTTTATACCAAATAAAACTATCAGTGTCTTCTGAGGGTCGAAAAAGTCATTTTGGAGATACGAAAGGACTCAGATAATCTGTCTTCCATTCATCTTTCCTTTTCTTTATGAGGTTTTCTGTATATATACAAAAGCAAAAGGAGAGGACAATGAAGGATGAGATGCAGGGGCAGAGAGAAACCATTTGCTGCATAGAAGGAAGGGGGTGGGGTTCTCCATCAAAAAGGTGTCCTGGTACATGGGACCAAGAAAATCAATCTTATGATGAATAAATAAACCAAGATGGGACTAACACGTATGGTTATAAATCTAAACCTAATTTCACATTGAAAATTTTTAGATTTCTGAGAGCAATTTCTCCAGATAGCAATAAAATGCCTTGCACCTAGAAAATCCATATAACAAATGATTTGAAAGTAGAAGTCAGTTGCTCAATCCTGTCTGTCTCTGTGCAACCCCATGGACTGTAGCCCACCAGGCTCCTCTGTCCATGGGATTCTCCAGGCAAGAATACTGGAGTGGCTGCCCATGCCCTCTCTCCAGGGGCTTTTCCCGACATGTACATTCACAGAGTGCACGTGGGTGCTAACTCTGAGGTGGTGCAAGGCAGTTCCTAAAATGTGTACCCACAGCGCACAGAGTGTCTTGGTTTTTTTTTGTTTCTTTTTTTTTTTTACCCTTGGACCATTAGCATCTGCAATTTCTAGTACAATTTATTCTTGGCTTCCACAAACCCTCAAATCACTCTGTCCATGTGACACACGGAGGGTCCTGAGGACCTTCAGCCGCTACACTCAGCTTCTAGACAAGCTGCAGCTTGAGGGTCTTGAGCTGTCTGCGGCTCACGAACGAGGACTAACCAGCAACCACGCCGTTTTGGACACAAGACCATCAAACGCAATGTGAAGAATATCAGGTCATCTGGGATTCATGCTTTGTTATGAATTTCTCTCAACTTCTGTGTATCTTGGAGAAGTTCCTTAATTGTTTGTTGCCTCAGCTGGTTAGGCAAACCTTTCAACACATGGAGATCCAGATGGTAAGGAAAGAGAAGGACCTGACCCAATGAACAAAAATGTCCTTTCAGCTTCTTATTGAGTTTATTATGTTCCCACGTGCTTGCTCTGTTTGTCATTGTTTGACACTGATCCAGGAGCAGGAAATCTCTTCACTATTAAATAACAAGAAACAAGTCAACAACAATAATGAATACAAATAGCAGTATATTGTTTCCTATTTTTGAAATCTTATTTTGCTATTATTGCATATGGGTTTCAATACAATAGACTTAACTGATATTCTCTGAGGTAGTAGATATGAGGGCCAAAACCCCCCAAAATATACAGACATGGAACAGATCAAGAAATACAACATCATTTAAGAGAAGTCACTGATTGACAAGAATAGTTACACTTAAAGACTTCAGTTGGAAAGAAACACAAGCACTTTGGAATAGAATTTTATTTCTTTGAACTTGTTTTGTGATATCACCATCTTGTGGCCAAATTTAAGATAATTTTCCATTGCAAACTAAGTGAAGCTGGGTTTATTTCAATACAGCGTCCTATGAACATGTGTGTGTGTGTGTGTGTGTGTGTGTGTGTGTGTGTGTCTGTGTGTATGCATGCACATGTGGGCTTAGTCACTCAGTTGGGTCCAACTCTCTGAGGCCCCATGGACTGTAGCCCTCCAGGCTCCTCTGTCCATGGAATTTTCCAGGCAAGAATGCTGGAACGGGTTGCCATTTTCTACTCCAGGGGATTTTCCTGACCCAAGGATAGAAACTGGAGTCTCTGGAGTCTCCTGGATTGACAAGCAGATTCTTTATCACTAGCACCACCTGGGAAGCCCTTCCTATGAATATTCTACCATCTTAAACTCATACAACACTGTCGTTTTAAAATTTACTTTAGTGTAATTTTAAGAACTGGTTTTGTGGCATCTAAAATTCAAAAAGTATCATCATGTAAATTATTGAGAAAGATCTTATTGCAAAATTTAAGGCTAATTTAATACTAAAGAAAAGTATTTCATACTTTTTTTTTAGTTTCATACTTTTAAAAAGCAATGTTATATTTGAACAAAGAAAAAGCCTGCTTGCCATACATTATATATAGAAATTCATTTAAAGTCAGAACTATTTCCACTTATGAATTTATTATTTAAATATTCTAGAAAAAAAGTCAAAGAAATTCTATTATCCTTAAGCTTGAAGATGTTATAGCATCTAAGGTCTTGATAGGAGAAAAGTAACAATCTATTTCATAGGAAGCATGGCATTAAGTATGAAAAACAGAGAAAAGGCTAACATATGTGTGTGTTTGTGTATATATATAAGGACATGTCGAATAAGACAGCTGATGCGTGTGTGCTCAGTGTGTCTGGTTCTTTGCAACCCTGTGGACTGTAGCCCACTCGGCTCCTCTGTCCATTGCATTTCCCAAGCAAGAATCCTGGAGTGGGTCGCCACGCCCTCCTCCAGGGGATCTTCCTACCCAGGGATTGAGCCTGTGTCTCCTGCCCTGGCAGTCTGATTCTGTACCACTGAGCCCCCTGGCAAGCCCAAACTGGTACTACGGTAAATACCGTTTTTGCTTGAAGGAAGTCCTCCTTTCCTTCTAACAGGCTTCCAGTGTGGGGGCTTGTGTTCATCGCTTCAGGGTTTGGACTGAGCTCACAGTTGTTCTGTGCTGCGGCGACTCTCACTGCGCAGATGTCAGACTGCTCTAGCGACACCTCGTGTCTGTGGTGAGATAATTGCCGGTGTTTCTCTTTGAACATCTTTTCTCTGCTTGTCTCTGGGCCTCCCACTGCGCTGTCCCTCAAGAAATCCTGCCTAGGGCAGCTCTGCCCAGGGTACCCGTTTTCATTCTGTGCTTGTCAGTGTGTGGTGGAGTCACACCGGGTCTTGTCTGACGCTCTGAGTAGCTGTGGATTGCAGGCAGCCCCGTCAACCTAGGCTTTGGGACGAGGGTGTCACAGGGTTTTCTGTCCCTCCTGCACGTGTAACTTTGACCCTAAGATGCCTTCCTGCTCCTTCTCCAGGAGTAGAGTTTCCCTGGTCTCGAACCCCAGGTGCTATAGATTTCTACCGTGACTTCAAGGGGACTTCATGGCCCTTTTCCATGTAGACAAAAGCTTTCCATGGACGAGAGGGAGGAGATGGATTCGTGGAGAGTTCCGGCAATGCCCACCATTTGCATCCCCCCGGTGGCCATACAGGTAAACCTTTCCCAGGAACCACCCCACCACAAGCTTCCCCTCAGATGCCTGCTGATGTTCACGGAGGAAAAACCCACAAGACAGAGACAATCCCCCAGGGTCTGCAGCCCAGGGAGTCACACTCTTAAGTGGCCCCTGCCCAGTCTTTAGCGAAATATCAAGCGTCCTCACTCCACTGCTAACCAACCTGCCCTTGACATCCTGGCGTGTGTCTCAGGTAAGCAAAAGCTTGGAGTTCGTGTCTAGGCATCTGTAGGTGTTGTCTATTGCTAGAGAAGTGCAGTTAATTGCCTTTATCATCAAATTAGTGAATTAAAAAAATATGCCCCTTCCTTATTTAAATGATTTCCTTACAAATATGTAAGTCATCGCATCTCCAGTCTCAGAGTTACTTGGTATCTTCAGTACCAAGTCTAGCCAAAAGCAGTGCCTGAGAGAAGGTTCTTTTAAAGGATGGGACCTGGAGACTGTCAAACAGAATGAACTAAGTCAGGAAGAGAAAAACAAATTTTGTATATTAATGCACACACGTGGAATCCAGAAAAATGGTAGAGACGAGCCCACTTTCATGGCAAGAATAGAGACACAGACAAAGAGAACAAACATTTGTGCACTGAGAGGGAAAGGGGGAACAGGGTAAGTTGGGAGATTGCGATTGACATATATATATACAGAACTATGTAGAAAATAAATAACTAATAACCTACTGAATAGCACAGGGAACTCTCCTTAATGCTCTGTGGCAACCTGAATGGGAAGGAAATCCAAAAGAGAGGGGCTATGTGTGTGTGTCTGTGTGTGTATATACACATATATGCATGTATGTACATATATATATATATATATATATACACACACACAAATATATATATACACACACATATATATACACATTTATATACACACATTTATATACACATACATATATATATACACACAGATATATACACACACACACATATATACACAAATATATATATATACACACACACATTTATATATACACATACATATATACACACACACACACACACATATATATATATACACACCCAAACACACACACACACACATATATATACACACCCACACACAGACAGATGCATATATATACACAAAGATATATATATATATATATATACACACACACACACACATAACACACATATATATGGCATTAGGTTGAATAGTGAGGAACAGAGATTAATGAGATTCACTTGCCCAGTCACACTATCACACTATGAGCTAAACTCACTGAGATTTGCTAACACACACACATATATATATACACACACACACACATATACACACACACACATATATATACCCACACATACATATATGGCTGATTCATTTTTCTGTACAGTAGAAACTAACACAGCTCTATAAAGTAACTATTTTGCAATAAAAAATAATTTTAAAAATACAGAATAAAGGATGGGTAGTGAGCAGCTGCTTGGGATCAACATCAAGTCTGAAAGGCCCTTGACTGATGCTGTAGGAGCCCTGAGTCTGCCCCAGGCTCTGCTCAGCGTGGGTCTCTGCAGCCTCCTTTGCAATATCAGAGGAGCAGGGTTCTCTCCAGGCCTCAGGGGAGATGACTGGCCGGTAGTCTGAATCTCAGCCAGGGCCTGACTCTGTGGCTCTTCTATCTGTTTGAAAACATACTTTTTATGGATTCACTGGAACAGAGACTCCAAGTGTGCATCTTGAATTAGATGCTGATGCTTTCGGAATCCAGATAGTCAGACCTCTGCCAGGAAAGTGCACAGCTATCTTGTCGACAGTTTGTTCAGATTCATGAAAACAGCAGTCCAGACACACTTCAATAAATCAAGCCAGGGGAACTATTTAAAGGAAGCAGAGGAAGTTGGTGACCCTGGACAGATGTAAGGACTAAATCTGCAGTTCCTTTCTCAATGAAGACTGAGTTGAGTGAAAGGGGGCGTGACCCTGCTAGCAGAGGCCAGGTTACTAGCTCACAACAATTCACTGAGTTCTACCTCTGCTGAGGGTGCTATTCTATACATGGGTGTCTTACAAACAAATATTTTGTAAAAATAACAAATAGATTTTAGAAATTTAATGAAAAACCTTACCTATAATCATTGAACATACAGATACATACAGAACTTGCAGATAAAACTGTCGATTAAACTAGTGCTAAATCTATACAACGAAACAACTGAAGCTGTACTAAGTGAGGGCCCTCAGGAGAGGAGCAGGGAGGCCTCTCCTGGTTTGGTCTAGATGAGGCTCCTGATGCTGTGTGGGCTCCACCGCCTCTGGGGTCCAGGATGGGGTCCAGGTCCAGGTCTTCAGGGATTCAGATCAGAGCCTGCAACGGCAACACAGGTGATGGAGTTCCTGGGAGGTGCAGAGTCAGACAGAGAAGGGCTCCCTGGGGAGGGTGTGCAGGACCCAGAAGACTTCCCAGGATCTCGACTTGGCTTTGGGGCTCAGATCTTCAGGGCGCTGGGTCTGTTTGCTGCTCTTTGTTGAGGGTGTTGTCTGTGAGTGGGAAGCGTTTAGAAATGCCCCACAGGAGCAAGTACACCTGGGCAGCTGGCCAGCAACTTCAACTGATGGGTCCCCTGGACAGTGAGACTCAGGCGGAGGAACAGGGGACTTGGACTCAGGACTAAAAGCTTGGGCCCCCTTCCCTCTAGACCCTGGGAGGAGCAGGAATCAGATGACACAGGGGGTAGGAGAACCTGCTCACCCATCCTACACTCAGTACAACTGCTCCTGAGACCTGAGCATTGGAAATGGACAGACACATAGGGTCTCTATTTTCCTGAATAATCATTTCTAACCCCCAGCCAAACTCTCCTGAGGTTTATGATTTTAAACTGTTATTATGTTGTTATAATAAAAAAATACATTTTACTTGTTTAGCATATTACAACATTAAAATTTGAGAGAAGACACTGCTTTTTAAACAGTAATAAAACAAGATATGTTATTAAGGACAGAATTGGAGGAAAAAAAAAATAGGAAGATGAGTAAGTTAAGCCCTGCCACTCATCCCAGGTGTGCTGCTCAGTCACTTCAGTCGCGTTTGAGTCTGTGCAACCCTATGGATGATGGCCCACCAGGCTCCTCGGCCACTGGGATTCTCCAGGCAAGAATACTGGAGTGGGTTGCCATTACCTTCTCCAGTCTATCTTCCCTACCCAGAGGCTGCACCCGAGTCTCCTGTGTCTCCTGCATTGGCAGGTGGGTTCTTTACCACTAGCACCTCCATCCCAAGTGCACAAAGCACAGAATTGCTTTCTGGTGATTCTTAAGTTGGAGCTGGACACATACACAGAAGAATCTACACAACCTCTAACTTCAGGTTGAGAAAAGGTAACTGAGCTGACCCAGGACCCCAGGGTTCCAGATCCAGAGGGACCCCAGACTCAGATACCCCCCAGGTTCGCTGGGACCCTGAGGACCAGGGAGCACCCACGGGGAGGCAGAGCTGCCAGGTGACTCCCTGACTCCATGAGCTCTGGGCACCCGTGTCTCTTTCACTCTGTTCCCAGGAGCCCAGGACTGGGGAGGGTGGAGCCTCCCCAACCTCTCTCTGCAGCTGGAATGAACTAAGGGTGTCCCTGTTGCCTTTGGGGGGTTGGAGGGCAGAGCTGGTTCCTGCAGAGGGAGATGAGGAAGCCCCCAGTGGGGATCTTCAAAGAGAACACCCTGGAACAGCAGCTCCAGGACTCCTGCACACAGTGGCCCCACAGTGCCCCCAGCCTCCCTGCAAATGTAAGAGCTCCCAGAGGAGCCAGTCCAGCAACCTCAGGGGCGTCTGTGGATGGGACCTGTGCCCTGGGGAGACGTGCTCAGGGCATCCTCCACTCGTCTGCACGGATTGTTACCACCCTCTTGTCTCCATTTTTGTGGTCACACTCAGCAGCAGACCCCAGGGTTTTTGCTCATGTTTCTGAAGCACCAAGTGAGTTAGGGTCATGATGGAGACCCATGCCCTCGTCTGCCTCACCTCTTCAACTCAGGCCCCACGTTCACACTTGCTCCTCCTGGTCTTTTTCATCATCACTGATGACAGTTTTGCCAGTCTCCGAAGAGCTGATTAGAGAATTGTCTGACATCTGGAAGGAAGACATCAGTCAGGCAGTTCCCAGAGCAGGAAAGCAGTCATATGCAGTAGCTCAGGGCAGTGCAGACTTCATGGGGGCTCCTTCAGCTGTGTGGGTCCAGACCTGCTGACTCCAGCCTCAACTCCAGCTCAGGCCACTCATGGTGACAAAGCCAGGTGCAAGGGTGCAGACGTGAGGCCAGGAGCCAGGGCAATGCTAAGAAAATGGGGGAAGAGGGCTGCAGACAGATTTCATAGATTTTATATAAGCTTCCAGAACCCTAAGTGCTTACAAGAGACCAAGTCCACCAGAAGGTTAATCACAAAAATTTGGAAAGAGGAGATGGGGCAGGGTTACAAGCAAGAGTCTATGGATCAGAGAAAGAGAACATTTTTGAAAGATATGGAAGAAGAAATAAATGACCTCAGTATTCTTGCTCACTGTCTCTGAATCTTCATTATCCGCCATGTACTCGTCTGGTGTCTGAGGGCAGCACTCACGTGGAAAGGCTGTGGGAAAGCAAATGGGAGACAGAGTCAGGATGAGACCAGGGGCGCCTGGTGCTCCTCACAGTCTGGCGTTGGGACCCCTGGTGTACTTGCCTCAAGGACCTCCCAGGGCCTCAGGGTTTCACCTCTGCCATGAAAAAGTGGGTCTCTGACCTCCAACATCCTGTTGCCACCCTCAACTTGTCTACATGTGACCAGGAATGAGGCCGTGACAACCTGTTCCACCTCCAGGCGGTCACTGTCTCCGTGAATCTCTGCCCACGACCTCGCTTGCTTCCTTCTCCCACTATTTCCTCTCCCTTCCTTCTCATTTGTCTCCTCCTGTCCCTGTTCCTTTCCTTCTTCCTTGAACCTCCACAAACGCTAGAGTTCTCCAACAGGAGCACATTAGAAAAAGGACCATGGGTGTATGACCAACATCTCCAGTCAGCCCATTATTGAATTAACCAATCCATCCCTCCCAGGGAGGACTTGGCATGGATCTGAGAGTGTTTTGACCCCTCTTGGAGGGAAGGACAAAAATTCCACACAACAGAGACTCTCCCATTGACTGGGGTGACCTGAGGTATCTGGGAGATGCTTAATGCTCACAGCAACACCTCAAGTTTCCTAAACCCTTAGAGAGGACAGAGGCAAATGCTTACAATTACATTTAGCCAGAATGATGTGGCAAGTGTCCTCCATAAACACCTGGTAGCTGCTGGGTTTGCACTGAGACTTGGAAAATTGGAGGGATGAGACCTGGGAAGGTGTAAGGAAAGGACAGAAGATGGGGCAGGCCTGGGACTGGGGAGAAGGGGCAGGACGCTCTGGATGCAGCAGTGAGTTATGAGAGCAGAAGTGACCCCAGGACCTGCTGCCCTGGGACTGCTCAATCCCAGGACACCAGGTCAGCTGGGCTGTGAAAGCAAGTGTGTGAAGAAGCCCAGTGGCCCTTCACAGACTCTAGAATCTGCAGCCATGGAGGGTCTCTAGGAGCAGCTGGACGTGGACCTATCACATGGGAGCACATCAGCCTTGGCTGGTGCAGAGGCTGAGATGAGCTCCAGGAGACCGAGCCCAGGCAGGGACTCAGAGCCTGTGTGCTGTGACTCATCCACCCTGGGAGCGCCCTTTACATGAAGAATTAACAGTGAGGACAGACATGAAGGGAAGTCACAAGTCCTGGAAGCAAAGGAGAGAGTTCACGTCTCACACACTACCTCACATGCGCTACAAGTACATGGTTTCCAGGGTCAAGTGGCAATGAGAGTTTTGTGCCCACTAGGATGTGGCCATCATAGTTCAACATGCAATAGAAACAGAGTCTGCAGTACACAATACCCGAGATGTGCTGACCAGAGACCAGGCTTCCATACCAGTGGAAGCGCAGAAAAGAGCAGCTCTTATGGGCAAAATAATTTTTGAAGAGGAAAGCAACAAAAGGTACAATGCACAAACAGACACAAAGCAACAAACAGAGCACAATGCATGTCCAGAACACAATTTCTCTATCATATCATTAAAATATGAAAATAGTAAGTCAGAACTCTACACAGAGTTCCTTCTTCCTAATTTCATGTTCATCTTCCTTAGCCTCCAAGCAAGGTGTTTAACCCTAAATTCCCAGGAAGCCTCTCCCATCAGATCCCAACTGAATGCTGTTTCCTGCCAGTGTCCCCTTCCTCATCACTGCACCAAATGCTCTCCACAACGCATTCCATAGGAACACAACCAGGAGCAACAAGGTGATTCGAATGAGCGACCCACACACTTCTGCTCCAGTTGAGGCCCTGCTGGCTCTCACAGCATCACCCTGAACTTTTCCCTAGGATTCTGGAAAGACACTTCACCGTGGATAGCAGATGGCAGTCATCTGTGCTCTGTGCAGTCAGAGCCCTTCAATAAGACATTGGTCTCAGATGCAAACCCAAAGATAGAGATGCTGAAAGAGTCAGTTCTCAGCCTCTCACTTCTACAGGCCCATCAGAGCTCTCACCTTCATGCTAAGCAACCTGAAATTCCAAGTGTTTTGACATATGTAAAACATGCCTATAAGGAAATTATAGCAGTCACATCTGGCTAGTGGCTACCACACTATAACACACAGCAACCACTGTATAACTTTATACACGTGCACGTGCTTAGTCACTGAGTCATGTTCAACAATTTGTGACCCCATGCACTGTAGCCCTCCAGGCCCCTCTGTCATGGAATTCTCCAGGCAAGAACACTGGAGTGGGTGGTCGTTTCCTTCTTCAGGGGATCTTCCTGACCCGAGTTTCAAACCCAGGTCTCCTGCATTGCAGGTGAATTCTTTACCGTCTGAGTCGCCAGGGAAGAGTGAATGAATCTGGAGATCAGTACCACTTGTTCTAACACTTCTGATAGATTGTGGTAGAACAGGTTTTGGAATGCCAGGGGACTTTGTTACAAGGGAGGGTGTAGGGCTTCCCAGGTGGCTCAGTAGTAAAGAATCTGCCTGCCAGTGGAGGAGACATGGGTTGGATCCCTAGGTTGGGAAGAGGCCTTGGAGAAGGATATGGTGAACCACTTTAATATTCTTCCTTGGAGAATACATGGACAGAGGAGCCTGGTGGCATATGGGGCATGGGATTCAAGGGTCAGACAAAACTGAGTGACTGAGCATGCAAGGCTATATACAGGATGTTACCACCTCTCTGTTATTTTCCCCCTCCTGATTATTTCCTCTGCATTTTCTGGCCATTTCAAGATAGCTGTTTGCTGATAGATTAGCAGAGACAAGACTTCTGCCCCATGAAAGTATTTAGCCTGAGGGGTTAAGAGAGGGATGGGACGCTCTACTGGTTTCCATGGTAACCACTGTACCCTAGAAGCCAACCTGCTGTTCCTTCCCACTATAACTGGGGGCCTCCCTATCCCCCGAGTGAAGAATACTGGAGCTGCTGTCTTCTGCCTGTCCCCTGCCAGCCACATTGGGATCTCTCCAGGACCCTTTCACTTCAGACATGGAAATCACCCCCTCTATTAAACCTTTGATATCTCTGTCAACTCTGGGATCTTTCTTTGGTCTCAAGTCTAGATAAGCCCAGGACTTGCAGGCCTTGGAATTGTACCCCAACAGTGCCTGCAGAGCATCTGACTGGCTTGATTTGATGATTCATTTGTAGGCATTTCCTGGGCTCAGGCACACATCCCAGGTACTCATGAGCCTTTGGGACACTGAAACAGCAATGTCAACACCCAGATCTTAAAGGAATTCCCAGCAGGTGTTCCCTTGAGGGGACAGGCATGTACACAGGGCCCAGGGCGCCTGTGCTGACCATCGTCAGAGAAGAGGAGAGGATGGAGGGAGAGGCACTGTGTCTCCTCACGAGCCCATCCCTCCACCACTGACTCTGAGATCAGGGAAGGAGGGACACAGGCCCTTCAGAGAGACATGACCAGCACACTGAGGGAGTGACTCAAGGGACGAGAAATTAACATGACATTCCATGCTCAGAGCCTGGAGACTTAGTACTACTGACATTTCTACAGTACCTAAACCTAAGTAAAGATTCATTGCAACACCAATCAAAATATTAATGTCATTTTCATAGAAATAGAACAAATAATTCCAAAAATTTGTATGGAACCCCTAAGAACTCCAAATAGACAAAATGATCTTGAGAACAAAGATCAAAGTTTCTGACCTCTTGATTTCAAAACACATTACAACGTTATTGGAATCAAAGCTGTATGATACTGATATAGAAATGATGCATAGCCCTAAATAACAGAATAAAAAACAAACAAACAAGTAAACTCATGCATACAAGGTAAAATGAAATTCATAAAGGTTCTAGGACAACAAAATAGGGAAAGGGTTGTCTCTTCAACAATCTGTGG
>SJYF01000589.1:557884-568344 GCA_006410515.1 Procapra przewalskii
TAAAAGGTAAACAAGTGAGTTGAGGAGTGTGCAAAGATGATGATCAAAACCACCTGGAGCTTTGGTCTGGAGGGAGTAGTGGGTTCTAAGGGGAGCAGTCACCCCGGGTCCGACCGCTCTGAGCCTCTGACCTAGGTCTGGTCAGTCCCAGGAGATCAGGTCAGCAACGCTGCGAGAGCAAATGTGTAAAGACAGCCAGCAGCCCCTTCACAGTCTCTAGAACCCGTGGCCATGCTGGTCTCTAGGGGCAGCTTCACATGGACTTCTTTCACACAACACAGCATCCTTGGGGAAGTGTGGTGCTCAGATGAGCTCCAGGAGACTCAGCCCAGGCAGGGAGACCAGACCACACGAGCTTTGACTCATCCAATCCTGAGAGCATCCTTCATACAAGGAACAAACAGTGAGGACAAACTTGAGGGGAAACCACAAGTCCTGAAAATGCAGAGGGAGAGAGTTCATGTCTCACCCACCAGCTGACACTCACTGCCAGAACTTGGTCTCCTGTGTCAAGTGACCGTGAGAATTTTGTGCCCACAGGATGTGGCCATCATAGGAGAATTTAAACATAAAGCCAAAGTTCCTCATACATAAAGCCCTGCGGGTACTGACCAGAAGCCAAGCTTTCACATTGAGCAGTGAAAGGACAAGAAAAGAGTAGTCTTCTCAAAAAGGAGATTTTTAAATGGCCAAACAAAAAGAGATGTCTTCAAGCACAGCACAGTGTAGCACATGATCACATGGGTCTATGAAATCATTAAAATATAAAAAGAACAAATAAAAATTCTACTCATATTTCCTTCTACTTCCTCAGTTTATATTCACCTTCCTTCATCTCCAAAGAGTTAAGTGTAACCCAGGTGGCCCTGGAACCTTCTCCCTGTTAATCCCATCTGAGAGTTGTCCCCTAACTGCATTCTCTTCTGCATCACTGCTGCTACTACTTTCCAGGAAGCAGTCTGCAGGCAGACAGCCACGAGCAATAATACAGTTATTACACAAGGCGGCCCACCCGCTTCTCCTCCTCTGCTTGGCTCACACAGCGTCTCCCTGGTCTTTCCTCCAGGTTCACAGACTTCCCCTGTGTTTGTGGAGTCAGAGTCCTTCAACAAGATGGTGATCCCAGTGCAGAATTTCATATGAGAGAGAGATGCTGAGAGAATCACATTTTAACCTTACACTTCTACAGGCCCAATATAGCTCTTACATTCAAGCTTACAAAGCTGAAATTCCAACACTGATGAACATACTGGAAATATGGCTATGATCAACAAATGTGTGTTTTTTGTGATTTTTAAAAAATGTTAAATATTGTTTGAAATATGTTAGTTATAGATAGGGAGATCTAACTACTGGCTACTACATTGGAAAGTTCAGCTCTCAAGCTCCAAAGACAAGGAAAAGGCAATTAATTTCCTCTTCAGGTTGTTCTCTGTTGCAGACACGTTGATGCCCTGATGAGATCATTCATATATAAGTATTCCTGGGGCTCTTGAACCTAGGCCAGGCATTGGGAGAGTGCTTGTGAACATTCCAATAGTAAGGTGAACACTCAGATTCAAAGCAAATTCCCAGTAGGGGGGTCACTTATAGGCAGTGGTGAAGGGCGTGGCCCAGAGCTCCTGTCTGACAAGTAGCTAGAGAGTAGGTACAGAGGGGAGGGAAGGGACATTCACAGTCTTCAAGGGCCCATCTTTCCCATCCCTGACTCTAGAGGTCCCAAGCAAGGCAACACAAAAGACCCTTTAAGAAGGGAAAGATCTGTGCACTGAAAACCATAGAATACTTTTGAAAGAAAGAGGAGACAAGTAATCAGAATACAATACCATATTCATAGACTGGAATATTCAGTGTTGTTGACCTTCCTATACTCCTAAAAGTGATGTACATATTGAAATGACTCACAAAGTCTCATGTCATTTTTATAGAAATGGGAAGAAAAAAAATCCCCAAATACTGAAATTTATGCAATCAAAGAGAAACCCAAAGAGCAAAAACAATCCTGAGAGCAAAGAACGACAATGGGGCCTTCAGGCTTCCTGAATTCAAAACAGGTAAGAATGCCACAGCAGGCAAAACTGCATTCTACCTGCAGCAAAACAGGCAGAAAGACCAATGAATCATAAGGAGGGAATCTTAAATAAATTCACACATGTGAGGCCAAAAGATCTTTGCCAGGGTTCTAAAATGATCAAATGAAGAAAAGATGGTCTCGTCAACAATCAACGGAAAGGCTACTGATGGAATGAGAGGAAGTATCTGCAAACTTTGCATCTGAATAAGGGGCCAATATCCAGAATATATAGCAACTACTACAACTCAGCTTCAAAACAACAAAAGGCAAATAACTGACTTTAAAAAATGTGTAAAGGCTTCAATCGACATTTCTTCATAGAAGACAGAGAAATGATCATTATCCATAGCAATAGTGCTCCACATCACTAAGTATCAGTAAAATGGAAACCAAGTCGAAAGGAGATATCACCTTTCAGGTTGTGTACTCTAAAAAGAAAATAAAAGATTTTGGCAACAAAACAGAGAAATGGAAACTTTGTTACTGTTGGTAAGAATGTAAAATGACATAGCCGTTATGGAACAGTATGGAAGTCCCTAAAAATATTATTAAGAGAATGATCATAAGATCCAGGAATCACTCTTTTGAGTTTATGTCCAAAGAAGAGAAAATGAGAATGTCCAGGAGATATCTACAATCACATATCCATTGCCATATTGTACACAAAATCCAAGAAAACTGCCCAGTGTCTATGGGCAGATAAATCAAAAAGAAAATGTGGTGTATACATACACTGGAAGCGTTGCAGCATTTAAAAATGAAGGCTCCTTTGTCATTCACAGCATTGTGAATGAAGCTTGAGGATATTGTTAAGAGTGAAATAAGGTAGTCAATGGAGGAGAAATACTGTACAATTCCATTTACCTGAGGTTTCTAAAGGAAAATTCAGAGAAGCAGAGAGTAGAAGGGTGGTTCCAAGAACTGGGAGGAGGTTGACGGAGGGAGGGTCTGTTTAATGGTTATAAAATTTTTGTTGCAGGATGGAAAAGTTCTAGAGACAAGCCGAACAACACAGTGCACTGAATTAACAGGACTTACTGGACACTTCAAAGCATAAGAGGCAAAGCTGGCCTGAACTTCATCTATGCTTTTAGGTTCCTCCTTTCTCAGATTCCTCTAGACCTGGGTGTGGTAAGTGGGTACCACCAAGGATCCCTGCAGAAGGAAGGAGCCTCCTCAGCACTGGGGGCCTTATTAGGCGGAAAAGATTCATTCTGAGGCTCTAATAGGAAGGAGTTTGAATTAGGGAAATGGCAGATGAATCATGACCAATCAAAATGCTATAAGACCTAGTAAGAAATGGAATTTATGACTAAATGAAGGTGTGGTTGACCCAGGAGGGGAAGACTAAAACACAGTTTTGTTTTTCAACAATTGTATAGGGCTTCACTGGGGCTTCAGTGCTTAAGAATCTACATGCTAACCCAGGAGATACGAGCTCAATCCCCGGTCTGGAAAGATTCCACATGCCTTGGAGAAACTAAACCCTTCAGTGCACCACAAGGACTAAGCCGTGTTCTCGAGCCCGGGAGCCACAAGTGCTGAGCCCACCTTCCAAAACTACTGAAGCCCAGGAGCCCTAGAAGTCATGCTCCGCAACAAAAGAAGCTGCTAAAGTGATACACCTACACACGCTGCACACCACATACAGAGATGCCCTTACTGTCCACAAGCAGAGAAAACCCTGTGCGGCAATGAAGACCCAGCAGAGCCAAGAAGAAATTCAAGAGAAATTAAAAAGACTGCGGGGTAAACATTTTCCTGGGTAGTGATGGGATTTGTCTTTCAGGGTATTGGATGGTCACTTGGTATAAAATCAATGGATGCAGTGAATGTGTATACTTGGTTTAATTTTTATATACCTACTCATTAATGGTACATGGTGATGGGAAATTTGGGGGGAAAGTTGACGGCAGTCACAGTGATGTTTAGGGTGACAGACATCGAGGAAAACACAAGACAGAAAAACAACAGACACATGGAAAATCACACTATTCATTACACACAGAGACACACCCAGTCCCACGGACACAAACCTACACTATTAACCATAGTACAGCTTCTTCCTGGAACTACAGTTATCAGCCACGTTGCTCTACTTATACATTGCTATCACTAATGCCCCTATACTCATTGCCAGCAGGAATTTGGAATCAGTTTGGCCTCTACCCTAAAACCAGAAGAAAGCCCTAACTTTCTCGTCTACATAGTTTTTCTCCCAAAGTGAAAGATCCTAGAATACATACCGCTTTCACATTCTGCAAGGGCCTCCTGCAAGCACAGAAGAGAAGACACTATGAGGATAAGATCACACAGATGCACAGCCTTTGGTTCATTTGGGGACAGTTCCTGATGAGGAACAGTGGTGGAGTTCAGCAGTATCAGAACACACATACTCAGGATGAAAGGCAAGGCTTTTGCCTGGAGGATGGAACTTCCAAGATCCTTTGGGTTGGAAATTGCAGAATTCTTTTCTTAGGGGAAATCTTGTTGCAGGACAGAGAAATCTGTACTCGACAGGGTGTAATGGATGCTAACAATTTTAATCTCCTGTGGACTGAAGCGTCATGATTTGGTAATAAGTGTCTCACTCCACATTATCCCATCCAAGGGAATTGTCTCTAACTGAAACGAACACCTTCAAAGACTCATAACTTAATTCTACTGAAAAAGAAAGGAAACAATATTTCTATCTTAGACCAGAAAAAAAGCCAAAACTTTCCTTGGAGACGCATGGAGTTTCTTCGGTGCTGTCACAAGCTGGGTTGACTGGCAGGTCCTCAGTGAAACCTAGGGGGCACAGAGTAGCTGTTAGAACACTAGAGAGGCGGCTCAGGAATCATGCAGGATGTTTTCTCCTTGTGTGGACGTGGGGTGGTGTGTACGGATGTGGAGGTTGATAAGCACGGACTGAACTCGTGTTCATCCATCCTCTTTGGAGGAGGAAGGAAAGTAAAACAGAGGAGGAAGGAAATGTAAACAGATCTTTGGCTTTCTAGCTAGAGGAACCTAATCAACATGAAATATTCAATCTAAAAAGTGGAAAACTCTAAAATGTGTGTACTGTTCAATGAAAGAGACCCATGACTCCTCCTACTTATTTTGAGCTACAGCTAAATCGCCACTGTCTCTTGGTTTTTCCCAGGTCGCTCTTCCTCTGAGATCCACAGTTGCCGCTACTCTGTTCACCATGTTTTCTATGGGACTTTGTACTTGATTTAAAGTAGACTCTGTTAGAGGACTGAAGTCAATCCTGGGCAAAGTATGCTATTCTATTAATTCACTAATTACTTGTCTTAAAGAAAATCAAATACACAAGATTTTATATTACTGAATCCCTTCCATTTAAAAATAGCTATTATGAATAATATAGTATTTTTCTATCAATATTTACTTTCTATACGGTGCGTACATGTCCACTGAGCCAGTAGCTGTCCATACTTACAGGGGCCATCTGTTTAGTGGGACAGCTAATTATAGAAAGCACAGTTCCTCCACAAGGTCTTCCTGGGGAGCTAGTGGGACAGAGTATCTCTTAGGACACTGCTGAGGCTACTCATTAGTCACTCAGCTTTTTCTTTTTTTTTGATAGGGACGAGGTGTGGAGTGTATGCATGAGAGGGATAAGTAACTATGGACTAAGCTGCTGTTGAATTATCCTCTTTGCTGGATGAAGGAGAGCAAAGGAGAGGAGCAGGAAAGAAATGCAAGAGAGCCTCTGTATTTTAACACGTGATCTAATGATAACCTAACCATTGGGGAAAAAAGAAACACTAAAATGCTTTCCAGCTTTAAATGACAGAGATGAACGTCCCAACTGCTTCCTTGGAGCATCTGCTAAATCAGCCCTGGATTTCTTCCTAGATCACTCCCTCCCCAGGATGCAAAGTTGCAGCTATTGAAATTACCAAGTTTTCTATGAAATTTTGTTCTTGATTAAAAGCAAGCTCTATTAGAGGACTGAATTCAGTCCTGTCTTTACAAACATCTATCATCAATCCTGTGATATTTTTTCCCAGTCTTCACTTTCCAAACAATATTTGCATGTCCACCGAGACAGTGGCTGTCCACAATGACAGAAGTGATACATTTAATGGGTCAGTTCATTATGGAGAGGAACCAAGGGTGAATGCTGACTGTCGCTGACCCAGCTCTTTAGGAGATTATAGCGACTCACGTTCAGGAGGCTAACTATCGAAATTGAATGTGAGATCTGTTTGACACGTTCCCTAGAGTGTGTGTTACCAGCTTTAATCAACGTAAGGCTTATGGTAATATCATCCAGTAAAATGAACTATCTCCCTGACGATAATCTGCTTTATTCCTTGTTTAAGCATGACACTAGCACCAGCAGATTGGACCAACATTGTCTACACAAGGCCACAAAACTCTCACGATCTGTGAGCTCACCAGGGGATGCAAACCCCGGGTGGCTTTCACAGTAATGACTGTGCCAAGGTTAGCTGCTAATCCACTTTGCTTGCCCTGGTGTCGGGAGCACGGTGCCAACCTTATAATGATGGGCACGGTCTGGACCACTGGGGTTTATAGTACCTCCAGGCATAAACATAGATGCAGGGACCCCCTTGTTTCATGAGTAGGATTGAAAGGATGAGTGCCCAGTTCAGGTGAGGGGTCCAGACCAGAAACACTAGAAGCCTCCTATGTTCTCAGTATGGCTTTTCCACTTAGAAGGACAAGGGCTTGGGCCACTGTGCTCAGCAGCATCTTCATCTGAGGAAAATGAATATTAGTGAAACTTGAGGAATGGCTGAGTTGAGGAAAGAATCAGGTAATGTATAGTCAGTGAGCAGTGGTGATGAGAAGTGTTTAGAAAGTTCACAGTTGACTTGTGCCGTGTAAGGGGGGAAAATCTGAGGAAACACACATATACACACCTTCAGGATCATACCACATGGGCTTACACATGGGCCCCCAAACATGATTCACACAAACTCACGTCCTCTAAAAGATGTGGTTGTTTCAAGGGACCGTAGAACACGGATATTGTTCTTAACTTGAGATCAGTCTTTTCTCAGAAACCAGAATCCTCACCCCCCATAGAAATCCAGCATCAAGGTGACTCTGAAAAGCTAGCTGGCAAGAGAGCCCTACAATCATCGGCTAAATTGTTCCTCAGCAGAGAGACGGTCTCTGAATATTTACCGTGTTCACTGGCTGCTCCGGCTTCCTGTGATTAGAGAGGAAAACAGTGTGAGGCTGGCAGCATCGTGTGTTCTCTGCAGTAACTTTTATGGTCTCTGATTTTCTGTTTTCCTCAGGGAACTAAACTCTAAAAAATAATCGTTCCAAAAGAAAACAGAGAGGACCCTTGTTGAAAAGGCTGGGCTCTTTCACTTAAGATCTTCCAGTTTCTAGAAGGATATAATTCTATGGAGGAAAGTACCTACAGGAGTAATTGACGGTATTTTAAGTGTCCTTTTGAATCAGGTCTGTGTTGATACCAGATTTAATGTCAGTATTTCACCAGCAAGGAATTGCATTCATAAGTGTTAATATGCATTTTCAGATTACTATAACTGTATTTTGCTGAATAAAACATAAAGAAGGGAAGCAACAGCCTTTGTGAGACACAGACTGATGAGCTTACCTCCAGGGGATGCAGAGGCGGTTCCTCATCCCCGGCCTGGGGCAGTTCCAATACCAGGTGCTCCTGGGGAGCTAGAGGGAAACAGAAGGCCATCAGGACAGAGGAGAGGCTGCTTGCAAAGATCTCAGTGTTTTTTGTTTGTTTATTTGATGGGACATGGGGTGGAATGTGTACATGAGAGAGGTTAGTAACTATGGACTGAGCTGCTCTTGAATCCTCCACTTTGCTGGATGAAGTACAATAAAGGAGACAAGCAGGAAGGCAATGAAAGACATTGGCTGCATTTAAACTGGGGATAACCAAACCAATGGGGAAAAGTGAAACATTACAATGCCATGCCAGCTTTCAGCGACAGAGACCCATGACCCTCCTTTCTGTTTAGGGCTTCTGGTAAATCACACCTATCTACTGGACTTCTTCCTAGATCACTGCATCCTCAGGATCTGCTGTTTCAGCTATTGTACTTACCTAGTCTGGGAGACTTTATTCTTGATTAGAAGCAAACTATTGTTAGAAGACTGAAGTCAATACTACCTTTCCAAATAGCTATTATCAATCATGCGATGTTATTTCCCAGAGTGATTTTCCACAAAAATGTTTGCATGTCCACTGTGTCAGTGCTGTCCACACTCACAGAAGTCATGCTTTGAGTGGAACAGTTCATATGGAGAGGAAGCATGGAGTGAGGCTCACTGTCTCTGACCCAGCTGTGCATGAGATTTACAGCAAAGGTCATGGTCAATAGACTATCATTTTCTTTTTTGTTTGTATAAATTTATTTATTTTAATTGGACATTAATTACTTTATAATACGGTATTGGTTTTGCCATACACTGACATGAATCCACCACAGATATACATGTGTTCCCCGTCCTGAAGCCCCATCACTCCTCCCTCCCCTTGCCATCCCTCTGGGTCGTCCCAGTACACCAGCCCCAAGCATCCAGTGTCATGCATGGAGCCTGGAGGGGCGATTCGCTTCATACATGATATTAGACATGTGTCAATGCCATTCTCCCACTGTGAGCTTTAATGGAAAATTTCCCTTGAGTGTGTACCACAGGGTTTAATCAATGTGAGGTTACGGTAATGTTACCCAGTACAATGAAATACATCTCTGATGATAATATGCTTTGTCCTTGTGCAAACAAAGACGGGAACACCAACATATATGGATTACACTGTACAAAAGCCACACAACACTCAGAAACTGTGAGTTTAGCAGGAGGATGTGAGTCCTGAGGTACTTTTCACAATAATGACTCTTCCAAAGTTGGCGTTAATCTAACTATGGTTACCCTGGGTTCCTTGACACTGTGCCCACCTTATAATGATGGGCATGATCTGGATCCCTGGACCTGCTAGTACCTCCAAGGATGGACATCGATGCAGGGACCCCCTCGCCCCATGACTGAGGATCTCATGGCTGACTGGAAGGAGCAGGTCACTCCTCCTGAGGAGCCATATTGGCATCATCCCTAGGTACTCAGTTTGGCTTGTCCATTAAGAGGTGAAGATCGTGGGGGCATTTGTATCATTTCCATCTTCACCTGAGGAAAATGAATATTAAGCTAGTTTGCGGAATGGATTCCCTGATAGCTCAGTTGGTAAAGCATCCGCCTGCAATGCTGGACACCCCTGTTCGATCCCTGGGATTGGGAGATCCCCCGGAGAAGGGAAATGCTACCCACTCGAGTACTCGCCTGGAGAATTACATGGACTGTAGTCCACAGGGCCTCAAAGAGTTGGACACAAACTGAGTGACTTTCACTTTGGCTTTTGAGGAAAGACTGATATGAGGAAAGAATCAGGTAATGTATAGTCAGTGTGTGGTGGTGATGAGAGGATTTTAGAAGGATCACAGGGGACTTGAGTTGCGTAAGAGGGAAACATGTCCTGAAGAAACACACACACACACACCTTCAGAATCACACCACATGGGCTTATACATGGACCCCCCAACCCTGATTCACACAAACTCACATCATCTAAAAGATGTGGCTGTTTCCAGGGACCATAGAACACAGACACTGTTCTTTCCTTGAGATCAGTCCCTGCTCAGAACCCACAACCCTCACCCCCCATAGGAATCCAGCATCAGGGCGACTCTGCAAAGCTAGCTGGCAAGAGAGCCCCGCAAGCATCAGTGGAATTGTTCCTAGGCAGAAGGACGGTCCCTGAATATTTACCGTGTTCACTGGCTGCTCCGGCTGCCTGTGATTAGAGAGGAAAACAGTGTGAGGCTGGCAGCATCATGTGTTCTCTGCAGTAACTTTTATGACATCTGATTTTTTGTTTTCCTCAGGGAACTAAACCCTTTAAAAAATCAATCGTTCCAAAAGAAAACAGAGAGGACCCTTGTTGAAAAGGCTGGGCTCTTTGACTAAAGATCTTTCAGTTTCAGGGAGGAAAAAATTCTACTGAGGAAAGTACCTACAGTAGTAATTGACAGTATTTTTTTAGTGACTTTTTGAATCAGGTCTGTGTTGATACCAGATTTAACCTCAATATTTCACCAGCAAGGAATTGCATACCTAAGTGTTAATATACATTGTCTGATTACTATAACTGTATTTTGCTGAATAAAACATAAAGAAGGGAAGCAACAGCCTTTGTGAGACACAGACAGTTGAGCTCACCTCCAGGGCATGCAGAGGCGGTTCCTCATCCCCGGCCTGGGGCAGTTCCAACACCAGGTGCTCCTGGGGAGCTAGAGGGAAACAGAAGGCCATCAGGACACAGGAGAGGCTGCATGCAAAGATCTCAGTTTTGTTT
>SJYF01000589.1:570986-600595 GCA_006410515.1 Procapra przewalskii
CTTCCTAGATCACTGCTTCCTCAGGATCTTCTGTTTCAGCTATTGTACTTACCAAGTCTTGAGTCTTTATTCTTGATTAAAAGCAAACTCTTGTTAGAGGACTAAATTCCATACTACCTTTCCAAATACCTATTGTCAGTCATGCAATGTTATTTCCCAGGCTTGATTTTCCAAACAATGTTTGCATGTCCACTGAGTCAGTGGTGGTTTACACTCACAGAAGTCATACTTTTAGTGGGACAGTTCATTATGGAGAGGAAGCATGGGGTGAGGCTCACTGTCTCTGACCCAGCTGTGCATGAGATTTACAACAAGAGTCATGGTCACTAGACTATCACGTTCCAAGGTGAGTTTTATTTGACAATTTCCCTTGAGCGTGTACTACAGGATTTAGTCAATGTGGGGTTATGGTGATATTACCCAGTACAGTGAAACACATCTCTGATGATAATATGCTTTTGTCCTTGTGTAAACAAAGAGAGGAACGCCAACACATATGACTTACACTCTATAAAATGCCACCCAACACTCAGAATCTATGATTTTACCAGGAGGGTGTGAGTCCCGAGATTCTTTTCTGAATAATGACTGTGCCAAAGTTGGCACTAATCCACTTATGGTTACCCTGGGTTCCTTGACCCCTGTGCCCACCTTATAATGATGGGCAGGATCTGGACCCCTGGACTTACTAGTACATCCAGGGATGGATATAGATGCCAACGCCCTTTCCGCATGACGGAGGATCACATGGCTGACTGGTAGGAGCATGTTACTCATCCAAAGGAGCCAAATTGGGATCAAACCTAGGTACTCAGTTCGGCTTTTCCACTAGGAGGTTAAGAATTTGGGACATTTGTCCATTTGCCATCTTCACCTGAGGAAAATTAATGTTCAGCTATTTTGGGGAATGGATTCCCTGATAGCTCAGTAGTTAAAGAGTCCGCCTGCAATGCTGGAGACCTGTGTTTGATCCCTGGGATTGGAAGATACCCTGGAGAAGAGAAAGGCTAACTCACTCCAGTATTCTGGCCTGGAGAATTCCATGGACTGTAGTACATGGGGCTCCAAAGATTTGAACACAAACTGAATGAATTTCACTTTTGCTTTTGAGGGAAGACTGAGTTGGGGAAAGAATCAGGTAACGTGTAGTCAGTGTGCAGTGCTAATGAGAAGTGTTTAGAAAGTTCACAGTTGACTGGTGCTGTGTAACAGGGAAACATCTCGAGAGGAAACACACACAGACACAGAACTTCAGAATCGCAGCACCTGGTCTCACACATGGGCCCCCAACCCTGATTCACACACCCCCACAGCATCTAAATGATGTAGTTGCTTGCAGGTTCCACAGAACAAAGACATTGTTCTTTCCTGGGAGAGCAGTCTCTTCTCTGCACCTCCAGCCCTCACCCCAAGAAGGAATCTAGCATCAGGGCCACTCTTCAACCAGATGCAGAGAACCCCACCTTTTCAGTTGGATTGTCCCTCAGCAGAGTGGTGATCCCTGAGTACTTACCGTGTTCATAGGCTTCCCCGGATTCCTGTGATTGTAGAGAAGAAAACAGAGTGAGTGTGTCAGCATCCTGAATTTTCTGCACTAAGTCTGCTGTTATCTGGATTTTGTCCTCAGGTAACTAGCACTCTTTACTTCAGTGGCTCCAAAATAAAACAGACAGTCTCCTTTTGGAAAGAATGGTCTGTTTCACATAAGATCTCTCACTTTTAATTTGACCAACATTTGCAAATTGTTTTTCAAGAAAGAAAACTTTCTGCTGAGCAAAGTACCTACAGTAATAAATGATGCTGTCTTATCTAAATGTCTTTTGATTCAGGACTGTGTTGATAATAGATTTATCCTCTCTACTTTCCCAGCCAAGGATTTGCATGCCTCAGTGGTAATGTAAATTGTCAGAGTACTATAACTGTATTCGACTGAAAAGAAAATAAAGAATTGAAGCCACAGTCTTCTCCCAGATTAAGAAATGTGCCCTTACGTTCACAGTGCTCAGAGGCTCTTCCTCAGGCCGGTCCTGGGGCAGTTCCACCACCATGTCCTCCTGGGGAGCTAGAGGGACAGAAGAGCCATTGGGACACAAGTGAGGCTGCTCACTAATCTCTCAGGAACCATTTTCATTTGGGGGGACATGGGGTGGAGTGTATGCATAAGGCATTAGTAACTATGGACTGAGTTGCTGTTGACTCATCCTCTTTGTTGTATGAATAACAGCAAATCAGAGGAGCAGGAAATAACGAAACAAAACTTCTGTATTTTAACTAGTGATAACCTGACAGTTCGGGAAAAAAGAAACACTGAAATGCATGCCATGACAGAGACTCATGGAACTCCTGCCTATTTATATCTTCTGCAAAACCACCCCTATCCAGAAGGATTACTTCCTAGATCACTGCCTCCCCCGGATTCTGTTTCAGCTGATGCACTGACTAAGTTTTCTATGAGATTTTGTTCTTGATTAAAAGCAATCTCTCTTAGAGGACTGGTTTCAATCCTACCTTGTCAAATAGCTATAATCTATCATGTGATGTTTCTTCCTAGTCTTCATTTTCCAAACAATATTTGCACGTCCACTGAGTCAGTGTCTGTTCGCACTCATTGAAGCCATACATTTAGTGGGACAGTTCCTCATGGAGACAAAGCATGGGGTAAACGTTGACCTTGTTGGACCCTGGTGTGCAGGAAGTTTACAACAAGAGTCAAGGTCACCAAGCAGAGTGTCCAGTTCCACTGTGAGATCTATTTGACACCTTCCCTTGAGAGTGTGCTACAGGATTTAACCAATGTAAGGCTTATGGTAATGTCCCCCAGTACAGTGAAATATCTCCCTGATGACAATCTGCTTTTGTCCCTGGTTAAGCACTGACACTAGCACCAACATATATGGCCTCTACTGTCTAAACAAGGGAACACAACTTTCAGATCTGTGAATTGACCAGGAGGATATGAATCCCAAGGTGCCTTTCACAATAATGACTGTGCCAATGTTGGCGATAATCCACCTATGTTTGCCATGGGTTCCATGACCACTGAGCCCATCTTACAATGATGGGCACAGTCTGGACCTCTGGAGCTCTAGTACCTCCAGGCACAAACATAGATGCAGGGACCCCCTTGCTCCATGACTGAGGATCCCATGGTTGAGTGGTAAGTGCACATCAGGGGTCCAGAGCAGACACCCTGGGACCACCCCGAGGTTTTCAGTGTATCCTTTTCCACTTAGGAGGTCAATAGCTTGGTCCATTTTTCTCAGCACCATCTCCATTAGAACAAAATGAATATTAACCAAACTTGAGGAATGACTGACTTGAGGAAACAATTAGGTAATCTATAGCCCATGCGCAGTGTGATGAGAAGTGTTTAGAAAGTTCACAGCTCACTTGTGCTGTAAAAGAGGGAAAAATTTTCTGAGGAAACACACACAGACAAATAGCTTTAGAATTACACTGCATAGGCTCACACGTGGGACTCAAACCCATGCATCTAACTGATGGAGTTGTTTACCCATACCATAGAGCACAGACATTTTCTTTCCTGGGAGATCAGTCTCTTATCTGCACCCCCTGCCTTCACCCTATTTAGGAATCCAGCATCAGGGCGACTCTCCAAACAGAGCTGGCAAGAGATTGCCACCTTCATCAACTAGATTTTTTCCATCAGAGGGATGATCCCTGAATATTTACCATGTTCACTGGCTTGTTCAGGCGCCTGCAATTAGAAAGAAAGAAACAGTGTGAGGGTGTCAGCGTCTTGAGTACTGTGCTTTCAGGTCTTTTGTTCTCTTTTTCTTCTCAGAAAACCAAATGGGAATGTACTGTTGAGTCCGTAGCCCCAAAAGAACACAGAAGACACCTGTGGGAAAGGCTGGAGCTCCTCCTGGAAGACCTCTCCAGCTCATTTTCACCAGTAATTAAAACTTCCATTTCAGGAAGGAACAGTTTCTGCTGAGGAAACTGCTCCCGATTCCAGTTTTTAATTTATGTTGTCATTTTTGAAAAACATCTTTTTGAATAAGTTATCTGCTGGGAGAAATTCATCCATCAAATTAAAACTGTTTATATGAACTGTCTTGAATATTTTGAACCTTTCTCTAAATTCAGCTAGAAAATAAAGTCATGAAGCAACACTTTTATCTCAGATGAACTGGAGGCACTTACTATGGAGTTGGGCAGAGCCGCATCCTCCAACGTTGAAATGGAGAGCTCCTCAAGCTGGTCCTCAGGGAGCTCTAGGAGGACATAGAGAATTGTCAGGACATCTGTGATGCTGATAATGTGGACAACATGGGGGGAGTGTGTGGATGTGGGCGTTTAATGAGAGGGGGCTGAAATCTGTTGGGCAACCTTTCTCATGGGTGGAGGAAGGCCAAGGAAATGAATGTTTCAGAAATGAGTCAGAGAGCCTTAAGCTTTCTGGCTAAGGGGAACCTGATCGACTTGAAACTCTGTCTGACAGAGGGAGGCACTAAAAATCACACTATGCTTCAGAAGTCATGTACAGTTCTGAGACTTGGACCATAAAGAAGGCTGAGTGCCACAGAATTAATGCTTTAGAGACTCTGAAGAGACTCTCCTGAGTTCCTTGGACAGCAAGTAGATCAAACCAGTTATTCTTAAAGGAAATCAAACATGAATATTCGTTGGAAGGACTGATGCTGAAACTTCAATACTTTGGCCGCCTGATGTAAAGAACAGGTTCATTCGAAAAGCCCCTGATGCTCGGAAAGACTGAGGGCAGGAGGAAAAGTATGGGCCACAGAAGATGAGATGTCTGGATAGCGTTATTGACTCAATGGACACGAATTTGAGCAAACTCCAGAAGATATTAAGAGACAGGGAAGCCTGGTGTGCTGCTGTCCATGGACTCACAGACAGAAGTTAGGGCCTGAGCATTGTCATCGAAAATACATTGTATTTATTCTTTTCATAATTTTTAAGAATTAAAATGTTCCATCAGTTCAGTTCAGTTGCTCAGTCATGTCTGACTCTGTGACACCATGAATCGCAGCATGCCAGGCCTCCCTGTCCATCACCAAGTCTCAGAGTCCACCCAAACCCATGTCCGTTGAGTCAGTGATGCCATCCAACCATCTCATCTTCTGTCCTCCCCATCTCCTCCTGCCCTCAATCTTTCCCAGCATCAGGGTCTTTTCAAATGATTCAGCTCTTCACATCAGGTGGCCAAAGTATTGGAGTTTCTGCTTCAACATCAGTACTTCCAATGAACACTCAGGGCTGATCTCTTTTAGGTTGGACTGATTCGATCTCCTTGCAGTCCAAGAGACTCTCTAGAGTCTTCTCCAACACCACGGTTCAAAAGCATCACTTCTTTGGTGCTCAGTGTTCTTTATTAGTACAACTATCACATCCATACATTGCTACTAGAAAAACCATAGCCTTGACTAGACAGAACTTTGTTGACAAAGTAATGTCTCTGCTTTTAATATGCTGTCCAGGTTGGTCATAACTTTGCTTCCAAGGAGTAAGCATCTTTTAATTTCATGGCTGCAGTCAGATTCTGCAGTGATTTTGGAGCCCAGAAAAATAAAGTCAGCCACTGTTTCCACTGTTTCCCCACCTATGTGCAATGAAGTGCTGTGACAAGATGCCATGATCTGGTTTTCTGAATGTTGAGGCTTAAGCCAACTTTTTCACTCTCCTCTTTCACTTTCCTCAAGAGGCTCTTTAGTTCTTCAGTGTCTGCCATAAGGTTGGTCTCATCTGCATATCTGAGGTTATTGATATTTCTGCTGGCAATCTTGATTTTTCTATAGTCACAATTTAGTGTACCTATCAATGCCATCTACATATTTTTCATCAGATCCAATATAACCTCTGTTCCCATTAAGTCATAATCCACCTTCTCTGTTGCCTCCTCGTTTTGGTAATTTCTATTTCTAGCTTCCATAAGTTAGCCTCTTCTGTGTACCTTAAACCAGTGGAATCATACAATATTTGTGTTTCTGTGCCTGCCTTATTTCGCTAATTATCATAAATTTTGGTATTAAGTCATCCATCCATTTTATAGCCTATTTCAATCCTTAATTCATGTTTATGATGGGATAGTATTCCATTCTGAGTACATATCACATTTCATTCATCCATTCATCACATGATGGTCTTTGGATTGTTTCTAGTATTTAAGTGCTAATAATTCACTGTGAACATTAGTGTATAGATTTCTGTATGGTGTTATAATTTAAATGAGCATATTTGAAATAGCACTGAATCTAACAACACAAAGTGTGAATGTTAGGTGAACTAACAATGTTAGACTTTGAATTACTAAAAATATATTTTCTCACTAATTGTAAAATATATACCACACATGTGTGATCTGTGAGTAGAATGTGAGAGGTGAACCTGAAGTGATATGATATAGGCATTTTCTGTATAATCCATACAACTTTTATGTCAATGTAATCCTGCTTTAAATAAAGTCTAATAATTTAAAGAAATCTTGAAACATGACTTCAGGGGAGAACACATCACACCTAGAGTTAAAAAATTAGCTAATGTTCAAACCATAGCTAAAGACCATCTTCACTTTTAAGCATGAACCAAATGTTGAATTTAAAATGCATCTTTCCGTTCATAGTTAACGCAGTACCAACTGATACAGTTTCCATTTGAACACATGAAATAAAAGAAGAACATTGCTTAGTATTTCTGTTTTTTTTTCTTAAATATGAGGCCCTGAACATACTACAATAATCATTCTTGAATGAACTGAATGAGAACATTCCCACAGTACCTTCCGTTGAGTCAGTTATAGGGTGCACTCTATTATGCGGCCAACAGCGAGATCTCTTCATCCAGCTTTTTGGCACCTCAGGGCTGTTTCTTTTCACCCTCCTGGTGAAACTTCCTGTGAAATGCATTATAGTGGTGAGAGCTGTCGACATCTTGCCGGCAGAAGACCACCCGGGACCTAATAATAATTGATCCACAATTCAATCCTCTGGTCCCCTTCCTCACCAGATGCCTAGCAAGGCCTCCTGAATCCAAGGCTGACCAGGAAGATCTGCAGTTTGACGTGCACTGAAAACACCCAGCAGACTGGCTGTGTGTGCAAATATCTCTATTTAACTGAGACCTAGAAGCTCAGCAGAGCATGGTGACCATCCCTGATGGACTGGATTCAAGTCACATTTAGGAGAAGCAGTTACTTGGGAAAGACATATGGATCCCTCTTTGCCTCAGTTCCCTGTCCTGAGTTGGAGAAATGTTAACATGGCCTAGTTTTAGTATGATGAGGGCAGGAATGATTAAATACATGCAAAATATGAGAAAAATAAAGGAGGGACTTCCCAGGCAGTCCAGTGGGTAAGAATCTGCCTCACCACGCAGGGGACGGGGTTTGATTTCTGGTCAGCAAACTCCGGTCCCACATGCCTCGGAGCAACTAAGCCCACATGTTGCAACTACTGAGCTCAAGCACCACAACCAGAGAGTCAGTGCCCTGCAACGAAAGATCTGCACAATGCAATGAAGATCCTGTGTGCCACAGCTAAGACCTGATGCAGAAAATAAATAAATGATAGATAGACAAATAAATAAATAGAAAAGTAGAGCACTGGTGCTTCATGATTTCTCTGTAAGTGTTCAGCCTTGAATGATGGGAAGAATAAGATGGACCTTCAGTAGTGGTGAAAGCAGAGAGGGCCTTTTGATGGCTCCAATAAATGGGGATGGAAGCTTATTCTTCAGCTTTTTCACAGAAACAAGATTTTATAGATCATGGAGAGTATCTATTATCACCTCTTCTGACACCCAGCCTTGTTCAAGAGGAAGGGTAGACAAAGTGTGGGCTGTAATCCTTATGTTACATTAGACAGTGTTGAAATTTAGAGAGATGAAGTGACTTTCCAAGGGTCACACAATGATAAATAGTGGATCTGGGACAGGATTGTAGATGGTTCCCTAAGGACACAGATCTCTGCAACCCTGAGACCTGTTCTAAAACCCCTTAACCAGGACCTCAATCCTACTGCCAACTCAAACTATCCTGCCCCTAGTTTTCTGTGGATGCCCTGAAGAAGATGCCTCAGCCTTAAAAAGAGCTCAAATCCTCCTCCTACCACTCATCTCTATATTTCAGTTCCTGATCCAAAATACAAGTTTCCTCTGAGCAAAGCCCCTCAGAAAGACCACATGATTCCAACTCTGTCCATTGTCCAAAGTTTCTTCATACACTCAACCAGTTCACGAGCAGCCTTCCCAAAGGCCAGTTCACTTTGGTAAGTGACCAGTGGTCTGTTTGGCCAACAAGTTGGCTCAGAGCTCAGAACCTTCTAAACCAAAGGCCACATGATGACCCTACCAAGAATTAGCTTCCCTTTAACTTGACCAAGTCTGGATGAGCAGTTAATGTGAGTTAACTGGGGAGGTGGCCATCTGTGCTGGCCTTTGGGGGCTTAATTAAGTCTGAGATGCTCAAAGTCTCACAGCTGATCTGGACATTTATTTGAGCAACCTGAACCAAGTGATAGCTAGGAATGGGCAGGAGTTCAATCTTTCCCCACTAAAATTCTGACTCTTTATCAACTTCTCATCATGCTCCAGACCCTGTAGTGGAAGACAACAGAGCCCCATCTTCTATTTGAAAGTCATCTCCATCCTCACAGCCTGGAGACAGTAACCCTAGATTCTCCTTGAGGATAAACAGACAGGCTCCTCTTCCCTCAGTGACCAAATGTTCTTCCTACTGACCTGACAGCACTATGCCATCTCCCTAAACTCCTTGGCAACAGCCAAACAATGATCCAGCCCACATCAACCCATGGGAATCCCGCCAGTAAATCCCAGTTTCTTTGCTTTTGAAGTCTCTGGATTTACACTGCTAATGTTTGTAGATTTGGGCAGCAACATTAGAGAAGCGTTAAGATGGAATTCCCTTTTACTGTAATGTCTGATGCTGAGGAGGCATCATGGTTCTCCTGTGTTCACTCTTTCCATCTGTTCTCTGGTAAGGGTATGTACAAAACTGTACAAAATGGGGAAATTGAAAATTTAGGAAGATATTTAAGGCAGCCAGCTGACAGGAGAATCAAAATATAGTTTAAGGAATAAGACAAAACTATAAAACACATTTATAACTCTGTAGATAAATTAGAGTGATGGAAAAGGAAAAAAAATTTAAAAAGATGAGGAAAATTCATCAGTAAAGGTTAACCAGCACATGTGAAGGAACAGCCTTCAGTGGGAACCTACCTCCGAAACAGCAGATTAAGTTACCCATTTCTCTTTGCCACAATACATGTAGATATATCAGCTCGCAAACACACTGGGTACAGAATGAGGAATGTGTATCACGTTACCATGGGGACCACACATCACAGAACCTTCAGAATTAACTGGACTCTGCACAGGACGAGTCCAACTGCCACTGTCCAACTGCTACTGTGATTCTATGGACAAGTTTGGCTTTTCAGAGTAAACATTTTATTTCAAAAATTGAATCTCAGGCTCACACATTTCTCTCTGATTATGAAAATAATTTATATCAGTGAAAATGTTCTGTCCCCAAGTATAGTTGATAGTGAACATTTCGGGGTGAGGAGGGACAAATCTAACACACTGAGAATAAAAAGAGATTCTATTCTTGATTAGAATATCATCTTGGTACTGATCAGAAGTTTGTGCTCCTAACACACAGTGAGGAGAGAAAGCCTTCCTGCAGGCCCACACAAGGAGAAAAGACAAACACACACAAAAAGCTGAGCACCCAGAAAACTGTCAGCAAAGTGCTTCTTTGGGAAAGCTGAGGGAGGGGCTTGGCTACTTCTGGGTCAGAGTCTTTGTTCTCGAGGTCAGGTCATGGTCAGGGCACGACCATGTTCTAGTGGTTATCATGGCGGTTCAGTCACTGAGTCAAGTCCAACTCTTGCGGCCCCATGGACTGTAGCCCGTCAGGCTCCTCTGTCCATGGGGTTCTCCAGCAAGAATACTGGAGTGGGTTGCCATTTCCTTCTCCAGGGGACCTTGCCAACCCAAGAATCAAACCCAGGTCCCCTGCACTGCAGACAGATTCTTCACTGCTGCAGCTGTGAGGGAAGCCCTGATGTTGCTGCAAACCTCCCCCCCCAAACAAATGCTACTCTCAGTTCTGACGGGAAAGTGTCAGGTCCCAGGCACCACCCTCTATCTCTGGGGTCCAGGCCCAGGCCAGGAGGAGGGGGTCCTGTGTGGGCAGGGTATCTGGCATGAAGTCGGGGTCCTCCGTCCAAGTGCCCGGCCCTGGCTGAGGGGGCAGGTCTAAGCGGGCAGCACCTCAGAGCCGGGCCCAAGACCCCACCCAGCATTTATCTCTCTGGGTGCCTGGTGCCCAGGACCCAGCTGGGCCTCAAGCTGTTCATTTAAGCTGCAGAGACACATTTGTAGCCATTTCCAACGGCGTTAAAACTGAGTTCACAACAATTACTCCCTTTGAGAGAGGTCCCAACCACAGGGGAGAGCCTGAAATGATGTGTAAGATCCTGGCAAACCAACCTAACCTCCTGCCATCTCCTGGGGGTGGACAACCGATCAGTGCTGGACCAAGTGTGGAAACGTGAACGGAGAGACAGGAGCTGGGAAACTCTTACCTTAGTAGCCAGGGTCATATCATCCATCTGCCCAGGGCTCGGGGCCCATGCCCATATCGTCCTCTGCAGCTTATAGGTCATGGAGGCAGGGACTGGGGAGAGGCTCACTGCTTTGTGTTGGGAAGAACCCCTGGAGAAGGGAAAGGCCACCCAATCCAGCATTCTGGCCTGGAGAATGCCGTGGACTGTATAGTCCACGGGGTGGCAAAGAGTCGGACATGGCTGAGCGACTTTCACTTTCACTTCGGCTGCTTTGTGGCCTGGATCTGGCCTGGGGGCACCCGTGGCAAAGGCTCTGGGACTCTGTGGGACACAGGCCCCAGACTGTCCTGGGCCCCCATCTCACCTTCCTGCCCTGAGGCCTGAGGGCCTGGATAGCGCATGGAGAAGGCCTCTGTCCCGGACTCATCATCCTCTGGCGAGGACTGCTGACAGGTCGCCTGCTGGTGGAGCATGACCTCTAGCCCTAGTCTAAGGGTCCCGCTAAAGGTCTTACAGTGCTGACTGTGCGCCCACCCCTCCCCTAGCACAGTCTCCTCCACCCATTTCTACTCTTTCCGAGTCCCCAGACGTCCCGAGAAGATACAAAGCCTAAGATTTAATCTTATAAACAAAATTCAGTTTCCTACCTAATGTATCCACTTGTACTCTTTATTTGAAGCCTTGTAAATTCTTCTCACAAAAATGAACGTTTTTGTCGTCTGTTGCAAGCATGTTTTCAATTTATCTCTATCTGTAAGTTTGTTTGTTTGTTTGTTTCTGTCTGTGCTAGGTCCTCCTTGTCATGCCTGGCTTCTCTCTCGCTGTCCTGAGTTGGGGCTGCTCTCTTGCTGTGGAGCGCAGGCTCTAGGCGCACAGGCTTCGGTAGCTGTAACTCGCAGGCTCTAGAGCCCTGGGTCAGCAGCTGTGTGCACAGGCTAGTTGCTCAGTGGCATGTGGGATCTTCCCAGACCGGGGATCAGACCCACGTCCCCTGCACTGGCAGGCAGATTCCTAACCCCTGGGCCACTGAGGAAGTCCCATCACTGTCTTTTTATTATGGTTACTTTTACTGATAGGATGAAGACTTTTATTTTCTGAAACATCAGTAATTTAAATATTTTTGTTATTTTGATTGTGAGAAGAAAAAGTGGAAGGATGTTATGACTAATATTTGCATTAAGGGCCAAGCATCCCTTTAAAACTATTTTAATAAACAGGAAAATAACAGCAGGTGTTTAAAGACAACTTATCTATTAAACAATTCTAAATATTTCTAAAGATGTTTGTCAAAATGGACTAATTAATTTTTTAGGGTAATGATAACAATTTTCCCCCAGAAATGATATAGAGTAGAAATAACCTGATACAGTCATAAATGGAACTGAGTATTTTGTAATGCACATGTGATAATTTATGTCTCAAAAACCTTAGAATATTTTGGAAGTGACAATGATGGTACATCAATGATTAAGTCATTTTAACAGATTTCATCAGATAATGAACTTGCAGTTGTTTTCGGAGAAAAGAGGGGCATGTTCAATTAATGTTAGTTAAAGAACTTTAAAAGAATTTGTGATTAAATTTGTTATGTCCTGTTAATGATTTCAATGGTGGAGAATTTACTGAGTTTTAATATAGTTCCAGTTTGCCAAGTATATTTGTATTTCTTTGACCAAACAACATATTGGACTTTTTGAAAGTTTTCCTATAGTTAACAAACTATTTATACAAGTTGGTGAATATTTACAATAATTAAACAGGATAAATTAAGTAAAATCAAGAAATGGGACCAACTTAGAGAATATCACTCAGTTAAGTGAATGTATCTCGAACATCCTAACTAAATTCTGCTAACTATAAGTAGTGTTTGTCCCTACGTAAATTTATATGTTGAAACCCTAACCTCCAGTGAGATGGTCCGAGGAGGTGGGGCCTTTGGGAGGTAATTAGATCCTGAGGGTGGAGTCCCCACGACATTACCATCTTTCTAAACAGAGGAATAGAGGTAGTCCTTTCTCTCTTTCTGCCACATGAAGATAAATGAAAAGGTGGCAAAATCTAAGTAAGACACATTCACCAGAACCTGACCTTGCTGAATCCTGACCCTGACTCTCAACTTTTAGACTATGAGAAACAAATGATTATTGTATAAGCACCCTCATCCAAGGTATTCTGTTACTGCACCCCTAACTGACTGAAGCACCTATCATTATGGATTTTGAGAGTAAGATTTTTCTTTAGATATTTAGTTACTAGAAAGGAGCCACAGAGCCTCCCAAACACATTGCCCTGGAAAGAGTTAAATAGGCAAGGAAAACTTTACTCAAGACATTGTGATAGAGGTCAAGACTATTGCAGGGAGAAAGATTGACCTCAGCTCCCTGAAACAAGTGACTGGGGAGAGGGGGCTTTGTAAACATTGAGTGAGCTAATGAGAAGATAACACAGGCCCTCAGCCTCAAGGTTCCCATCTGTGCTTAGTCATTGGCACTTGTGGAAATGAAGCTTCCGCCTTTCCACACAGACTGGGATAAAGGGACCCATTTTTCAGATTATTACTTTGAGGAAGGCTGGCTCACAGATTCTTGAGCAAGACATTCCTGGGTTGTAAAATGTTCACATATCATCATGGCAGACAAGGAATTGACACACCTTCTAAACTAGATGGTCAAAGAATAAGGAGATCAAGAAAGAGTGTCTGGAATAAATTGGGAGATTGGGATTTATATTTACACATTGTTATATACAAAGTAGACAACTAATAAGGCTCTACTATACAACAGAGGGAACTCTATTCAAAATCCTATGTACTGTGCTTAGTCAATCAATCGTGCCCAAGTCTTTGTGACCCCATTGACTGTAATCCATCAGGCTCCTCTGTCAATACTCTATAATTGATATATATAAAAAGAGTCTAAAATGAGTGCATCCATTCTTTGGCACTCAGCCTTCTTTATAGTGCAAGTCTTATATTTGTACAACTACTGGAACAACCCTACGACGTAGGACCTTTGTCAGCAAAGTGATGTCTCTGCTATTTAACATGCTGTCTGCTGCTGCTGCTGCTAAGTCTCTTCAGTCGTGTCTGACTCTGCTGGACCCCATAGACGGCAGCCCACCAGGCTCCCCTGTCCCTGGGATTCTCCAGGCAAGAACACTGGAGTGGGTTGACATTCTCTTCTCCAATGCATGACTAGGTTGGTCATAACTTTCCTTCCGAGGAGTAAGCGTCTTTTAATTTCATGGCTGCAATCACCATCCGCAGTGATTTTGGAGCCCCCAATATAAAGTCAGCCACTGTTACTACTGTTTCCCCATCTATTTGCCATGACGTTGAAAGGCTGTTGCTGAACGATGCAAAGACCTCTGGATTATTGGTCTCCGGAGGAGAAGAATTCAATCCAGGGCCAGAGATGGGGCTTGATGACTCAGAGCTTTTGTTAAATAAAATTTTATTAAAGTATAAAGGAGATTGAGAAAGCTTCTGACATAGGCATCAGAAGGGGGCAGAAAGAGTATCCCCTTGCTAGTGTTAGCCATGGAGTTATATACTCTCTAATTAGTTATTACAGTGAATCAAAAGAATGTCTGGAGGTTGTCAAGACCTCACTAGACCTACTCCTATAATTTACACCTTAAGATAACAGGATTAGCCAGAAACTTTTTTTTTCACAGACTGTCCTCAAGCAGGAGACATTATTGTTATATAATCCTAAGGAATGTAGAGGGGCACAGAAGTTTGTCCTTTCTTCCTCAGTGAGAATTCCAGACTCCTCTCTCCTTGGGGACCCTTGGACTTAACCTGCCTAGGAAATGACTCTCAAGGTGATGAGACCGGATGCCATGATATTTGTTTTCTGAATGTTGAGCTTTAAGCCAACTATTTTACTCTCCTCTTTCACTTTCATCAAGAGGCTCTTTAGTTCTTCACATTCTGACATAAGGGTGGTGTCACCTGCATATTTGAGGTTATTGATATTTCTTGTGACAGTCTTGATTCCAGCTTGTGCTTCCTCCAGCCCAGCATTTCTCATGATGTACTTTGCATATAAGTTAAATAAGCAGGGTGACAATATACAACCTTGACGTACTCTTTTTCCTATTTGGAACCAGTCTGTTGTTCTATGTCCAGTTCTCACTGTTGCTTCCTGACGTGCATACAGGTTTCTCAAGAGGCAGATCAGGTGGTCTGGTATTCCCATCTCTTTCAGAATTTCCCAGTTTATTGTGATGCACACAGTCAAAGGCTTTGGCATAATCAATAAAACAGAAATAGATGTTTTTCTGGAACTCTCTCACTTTTTCCATGATCCAGAGGATGTTGGTAATTTGATCTCTGGTTCCTCTGCCTTTTCTAAAACCAGCTTGAACATTAGGGAGTTCACATTTCACGTATTGCTGAAGCCTGGCTTGGAGAATTTTGAGCATTACTTTACTAGCATGTGAGATGAGTGCAATTGTGCAGTAGTTTGAGCATTCTTTGGCATTGCCTTTCTGTGGGATTGGAATGAAAACTGACCTTTTCCAGTCCTGTGGCCACTGCTGATTTTTTCAAATTTGCAGGCATATTGAGCACAGCACTTTCACAGCATCATCTTTCAGGATTTGAAAGAGCTCCACTGGAATTCCATCACCTCCACTAGCTTTGTTCATAGTGATGCTTTCTAAGGCCCACTTGACTTCACATTCCAGGATATCTGGCTCTAGATGAGTGATAACAGCATCGTGATTATCTGGGTCATGAAGATCTTTTTTGTACAGTTCTTCTGTGTATTCTTGCCACCTCTTCTTAATATCTTCTGCTTCTTTTAGGTCCAGACCATTTCTGTCCTTTATTGAGCCCATCTTTGCATGCAATGTTCCTTTGGCATCTCTAATTTTCTTGAAGAGATCTCTAGTCTGTCCCATTCTGTTCTTTTCATCTATTTCTTTGCATTGATCGCTGAATAAGGCTCTTTTATCCCTTCTTGCTGTTCTCTGAAACTCTGCATTCAGATGCTTATATCTTTCCTTTTCTCCTTTGCTCGTCTCTTCTTTTCACAACTATTTGTAAGGCCTCCCCAGACAGCCATTTTGCTTTTTGTATTTCTTTTCCATGGGGATGGTCGTGATCCCTGTCTCCTGTACAATGTCACGAACCTCATTCTATAGTTCATCAGGCACTCTACCAGATTTATGTCCTTAAATCTATTTCTCACTTCCACTGTATAATCATAAGGAATTTGATTTAGGTCATACCTGAATGGTCTAGCGGTTTTCCCTACTTTCTTCAATTTAAGTCTGAATTTGGTAANNGAGCCACAGTCAGCTCCTGGTCTTGTTTTTGTTGACTGTATAGAGCTTCTCCATCTTTGGCTGCAAAGAATATAATCAATCTGATTTCGGTGTTGACCATCTAGTGATGTCCATGTGTAGAGTCTTCTCTTGTGTTGTTGGAAAAGGGTGTTTGCCATGACCAGTGCATTTTCTTGGCAGAACTCTATTAGTCTTTGCCCTGCTTCATTCCGCATTCCAAGGCCATACTAGCCTGTTACTCCAGGTGTTTCTTGACTTCCTACTTTAGCATTCCAGTCTCCTATAATGAAAAGGACATCTGTTTTGGGTGTTAGTCCTAACAGGTCTTGTAGGTCTTCATAGACCCGTTCAACTTCACCTTCTTTAGCGTTACTGGTTGGGGCATAGACTTGGATTATTGTGATATTGAATGGTTTGCCTTGGAGACGAACAGAGATCATTCTGTCATTTTTGAAACTGCATCCAAGTACTGCATTTCGGACTCTTTTGTTGACCATGATGGTTACTCCATTTCCTCGGAGGGATTCCTGCCCGCAGTAGTAGATATAGTTGTCATCTGAGTTAAATTCACCCATTCCAGTACATTTTAATTCGCTGATTCCTAGAATGTAGACGTTCACCCTTGCCGTCTCTTGTTTGACCACTTCCAATTTGCCTTGATTCAAGGACCTGACACTCCAGGTTCCTATGCAATATTGCTCTTTACAGCATCGGACCTTGCTTCTATACCAGTCACATCCACAGCTGGGTATTGTTTTTGCTTTGGCTCCATCCCTTCCTTCTTTCTGGAGTTATTTCTCCACTGATCTCCAGTAGCACATTGGGCACTTACTGACCTGGGGAGTTCCTCTTTCAGTATCTTATCATTTTGTTTTTTCATATGTTGTCCCCTTATTCAGATAAAAAGTTTCCAGATACTTCTTCTCATTCTATAGGTTGCCATTTTATTATGTTTTTGATGAGGAAACCATGCTTTAATCACTTAGTAATTTTAGAATTTTGGCAAAGATCATTTGGCCACACATTTGTCAATTTATTTGAGATTCCCTTCTTACTGTTCATTGGTCTCTGCTTGTTTTGTTGCCTATAGAATACTGCTTTGACTGATGTGGCATTCTTATGTGTTTTGCATTCAGTAAGCATGAAGTCACTATTGGTCTTTGCTCTCAAGATTGTTTTTCTTTTGGAGTTCTTTTGGGTTCCATAAGTGTTGATATGTTTGACTGTTTTTCCATATGTATAAAAATGACATGGGACTTTGTGAGTGGTTACAATATTTATGTGCATCTCATTTAGGAATATAGTAAGGTCAATAACACTAAATATTCCAATCTATGAGTATGGTATGTCATCCCAATTACTTGTCTCTTTCTTCTTTCAACAGTGTCCTGTGGTTTTCCATTCATAAATCTTTCACTTCCTAAGAAGCCTTTTGTGTTACCTTGCTTGGGTCCTCTAGGGTCAGTGATGGGAAAGATGGGCTCATGAAGAGAGGGAATGTCCTTCCCTCCTCTCTGTACCTGCTTTCTGGTTATTTGTAATACAGGAACCCTGGGCCACGCCCTTCACCTCTGCCTGCAAAGGAGCTCCCTACTGGGAATTTTCTTTGAATCTGAGTGTTCACCTTACTACTGGAATGTTTATTGGAATGTACACAAGCACATTCCAATGCCTCGCAAGGGTTCAAGAGCCCCAGGTATACCTACATACAAATGATTGTATAGACCATCAAATCTTCTGCAAAAACAAACAAACAAACACAAAACCCAAAAAACAGAATAAGCAGCTTGTTGTCTTTTTCTTATCTTTGGAGCTCTTAGAGCTGAATTTTCCAGGGTAGTAGCCACAGATAGATCTGCTTATCTATAGTTAAATTATTTCATATAATAATTAGCATGTTATATTTTAAAAATCACAAAAACCACACAATTGCTTGGTCACACTAGACATATTTCAAATGTGCCCACATGTGTTAGAATTTCAGCTTTGTAAGCCTGAATGTAAGAGCTATATTGGGTCTGTAGAAGTGTAAGATTGAATGGTGATTCTCTTGGCATCTCTCCCACATGTGAATTTTGCAACTGTGCTTAACATCTTGTTGACAGGCTCTGACTCCACAAAGCACAAGGGAGGTCTATGAACCTCGAAGGAAGACCAGGAAGATGCTTTGTGAGCCAGGTGGAAGAGGAGAGATGAGTGGGTCAACTTGTACAATAACTGCATTATTGCTCCTGGTTGTCTTTCTACAGAATATATCCCAGAGAGCATTAATGGCAGCGATGTGGGCGAGAACACAGGGAGAGGACAGCTCTCAAGTGGCATTTAGAGGGAGACTGTTCCTGAACCTCTTGGGTTATACTTGCTTCTTTGGAGATGAAGGAAGGTTAAGAAAAGGAAATATGTGTAGAAGTGTGATGTGTTCTTTTCATATTTTAATGATAGAACTATGTGTCCATGTGCTTTATAGTACTGTACTTTTTCTTGCTTTTCAAGTTAGATATGTCCTTTCTCACAAGACTACTCTTTCCTTCTCCTTTCTCTGCCAAATATGAAAGCATGGATTCTGATTAGTTCCTGAGAGTATTATTCACAGGGGACTTTGGCTTCATCTTTAAATTCCCCTCTGATGGCTGTAACCTTGTGGGCACAAAAGCCTCATAGTCGCTTGACACTGGAGACCAAGTTTTTGCAGGGAGTGTCGTGAGAAACAATCTCTCACTGTTCATTTTCAGGACTTGTGGTGTCCCTTGATGCTTGTCCTCACTGTATTCTCATGTAAAGGGTGCTTTCAGGGTTGGAGGAGTCAAATCACATGTGCTCTGCGGTCCCTACTTGGGCTCAGCCCCTTGAAACTCATCTCAGCCTCTGCACAGCCCCAAAGGTGATGTGCTGAAGGTACTTCCATGCAAGAGGTCCATGTCCAATTGCCCCTAGACCCTCCATGGCAGCAGTTTCTAGAGTCCGTGAAGGGCTGCTAAGCTTCTTCACACATTTGCCCTCACAACCCTGCTCACCTGGTCTCCTGGTACTGACCAGGCTCAAGGCAGCAGATCCGAGGGTCACTGCTCCTCTCAGAACCCACTGCTCCATCCAAGCAGTCCTGCCCTTTCTCCCACACCTCAGGCCTGCCCCACCTGTGCCCTTTCCTTACACCTTCCCAGGCCTCATCTCTCCCAATTTTCCAATCTAAGAGCAAACCAGGCAGCTACCAGGTGTTTATGGAGGACCCTTTCCACATCATTCTGGTTGAATGAAATTGAACATTTTTTGCCTCTGTCCTCTCTAAGGGTCTGGGAAACTTAAAATATTTCTGTGAGCATTAAGCATCTTCCAGGTAACTAAGGTCACCCTAGTCCCATGGGCAGAGGAGCCTGGTAGGCTGCACTCCATGGCGTCACTGAGAGTTGGACATGACTCAGTGACTTCACTTTCACTTTTCACTTTCATGCATTGGAGAAGGAAATGGCAACCCACTCCAGTGTTCTTACCTGGAGAAGCCCAGGGACAGTGGAGCCTGGTGGGCTTCTGTCTATGGTGTCTCACAGAGTTGGACACAACTGAAGCAACTTAGCAGCAACAGCAGCAGGCAATGGGAGAGTCTCTGTTATGGGGAATTTTTAATCCTTCCCTCTCCCAGGGCTCAACAGACTCTCAGATCCATGCCAGGTCCTCCTTGGGGTGGGCGGGGGCGTGGATTGGTTAATTAAATAATGGACTGATTGGAGACGGTGACAGACTCACAGTCCTCCTTCCAATGTGCCTACGTTGGAAAACTCTAGGGTTGGTGGAGGTTCAAGGAGGAAGGAAAGGAAAAATGACTAGAAGAGAGAAATGAGGAAGGAAGTGGAGAAGAAGCAGCAGGAGAAGGAGCAAGAAAGGTCGTGGGCAGAGATGCATGGAGACAGTGACCACCTGGAGGAGGAACAGGTTGTCCCAGCCTCATTTCTGGTCACATGTTGATAAGTTGAGGGTGGCAGCAGGATGCTGGAGGTCAGAGACCCATTTTTTCATTGCAGAGGTGAAACACTGAGGCCCTGAGAGGTCCTGAAGACAAGGACACCAGGGGTCCCAAGGCCCTGCTCCAAGGAATACAAGGGTCCCCAGGTCACATCCTGACTTTAAATCTCCCCTTTACTTTCCCACAGCCACTCCACATGGCCACTGCCCTCAGACACCAGAAAACTGCATTGCAGATAATGAAGATTCAGAGAAGGAGAACAAGAATACAAGAGGTCATTTATTTCTTCTTTCGTACTTTTAAAATGTTTTGTCTCTTTCTGATCCATACATTCCTACAACACTTCCCCATCTCTTCTTTTGAACTTTTTGTGATTATATTTCTTGAGGACCAGGTCTCTCGTAGACACTTGGGGTCCTGGGAGCTTATATAAAATCTATGAAATCTGTTTGCATCCCTCTTACCCCACTTTCTGAGCATCGCCCCGTCTCCTGACTCCAGGTATGTACCCCTGAACCTGTCATTGTCACCATGATTGGCCTGAGCAGGAATTGAGGCTGGAATCAGCATGTCTGGACTCATGCAGCTGAAGGGCCCCAGTGAGGTTTGCACTGCCCTGGACTACCCCGTATGCCTGCTTTCTTGCCCTGGGACTAGCCTGACTGATCTCTTTCTTCCAGATGTCAAAAATCTCCCTGCTAGTTTTCGTGGGGAAAGCTTTTGTGGATGACATCAGTGATGATGAAGAAAAAGGACCAGGAAGAGCAAGTGTGAACGTGGGACCTGGGGTGAAAAGGTGAGGCAGACGAGGGCCCATGTCTCCATCATGACCTCCACTCACATGTCGGTGCTTCAGAACCACCAGCAAAACCCCTGGGGTTTGCTGTTCAGTGTGACCACAAAAGTGGAGACAGAGGGTGGTAACAATCCACACAAATGAGTGGAGGATGCCCTGAGCATGTCTCCCCAGGGCACAGGTCCCATCCACAGACGTCCCCCAGGTTGCTGGGCTGGATCCTCCAGCAGCTCTTACATTTTCAGGGAGGCTGGGGGTACTGTGGGGCCACTGTCTGCAGGAGTCTAGGAGCTGCTGTTTCAGCGTGTTCTGTTTGAAGATCCCACTGGGAGCTTCCTCATCTCCCTCTGCAGGACCCAGCTCTGCCCTCCCAACCCCCCAAAGGCAGCAGGCGGCATCCCTAGTCCATCACCAGCTACAGAGAGAGGTTGGGGAGGCTCCACCCTCCCCAATCCTGGGCTCCTGGGAACAGAGTGAAGGAGACACAGGAGCCCAGAGCTCGTGCAGTCAGGGGGTCACCTGGCAGCTCTGCATCCCTGTGAGTGCTCCCTGGTCCTGACTGCCCCTGCAGACTAGGGTGTGTCTGAGTCTAGGGTCACTTAGGTTCTGGAAGCCTGGGGTCCTTGGCCAGTTCAGGGCATCATTTCTCAACCAGGAGTTGGAGCATCTGTATAGTCTTCTGTGTATGTGTCCAACTCCAACTAAAGAAACGCCAGAAAGCAACTCACAGCCACGTGCGTGGGATTGGTGGTGCTAATGGTTAAGAATCCTCCTACCAATGCAGGAAATATAAGAGACTCGGGTTTGATCCCTGGGTATGGAAGATCCCCTAAAGAAGGAGATGGCAACCCATTCCATTACTCTTGCCTGGAGAATCCCATGGACTGACGAGCCAGCTATAATCCATAGGGTTGCACAGAGTCTGACAGGACTGAAGTGACTGCGGATTAGAGGCAGGATTCAAGTTACTCCTGTTCTTTTTATTATTTATTTCCAATTCTGTCATTAATAACATATCTTTTTAAAATTATGGCTTAAAAAGCAGTGTCTTCTGTCAAACTTTAAACTTGCAATATGCTAAGTGGATAAAATGTACTTTTTTACTACAACAACATAACAGCTTAAAACCATAAACCTCAAAAGAGTTTGGTTGGGGGCTAGAAATGATTATTTGGGAAAACAGAGACCCTAGGTGTCTGTGCATTCCCAAGGCTTAGGTCTCAGGAGCAGTTGCACCGAGTGTAGGATGGGTGGGCAAGTTCTCCTACCCCCGTGTTATCTGACCTCCTGCTCCTCCCAGGGCCTTGAGGCAAAGAGGGAACCCAAATCTTTAGCCCTGGATCCCAGAGTCCCCTGTTCTTCTGCCTAAGTCTCACTAACCAGGGAACCCACCAGTTGAACGTTGCTGGCCCTATGCTCAGGGGTACTTGATCCTGTGGGACATTTCTAAAAACACCTTCAGCAAAGAGCAGCAAAGAGGCCCGGTGCCCTGCATATCTGAAGCCCAAAGCCAAGTCTAGATCTTGGGGAGTCTTCTGGGTCCTGCACACCCTCCCCAGGGAGCCCTCTTCTGTCTGACTCTGCACCTCCCCAGGGACTCCATCACCCATGTTGCTGTTGCAGGCTCTGCTCTGAATCCCTGAAGACCTGGACCTGGGCCCCCTCCTTGACCCCAGAGGGTATGGAGCCCACACAGCACCCAGAGCATCGTCTGGACCAGATCAGGGGAGGCCTCACTGATTCTATCCTGAGAGTCCTCATTTAGAACAGCTTCATTTGTTTTGCTGTGTTGATTTGGTATTAGTTTTATCTATATGTTCTATATGCATTAATATGTTCAATATATATATGTAAAGTTTTTCATTAATACAGTTTATCTTGTTACTTTTAAAATATTTTTTGTAAAAATGCACACATGTATAGAATAGCACCCTCAGCAGAGATAGAACTTAATGAATTGTCCTAAGGCCATCACCCTAGTGTCCACCACCAAGATCTCTCCCCCTGGTACACAACTCAGTTTACACTGAGTAAAGAAAGTGAAAATAAAAGTGAAGTCTCTTAGTCATCCAAGAAGTCAGAAAAAATCTGACTTTTTTCAACCCCATGGAACATAGCCTACCAGGGCCTCTGTCCATCGGATTTTCCAGGCAAGAACGCTGGAGTGGGTTTCCAGTTCCTTCTCCAGGGGATCTTCCCCACCCAAGGATTGAACCTGGGTCTCCTGCATTGTAGGCAGAGGCTTTATCATCTGAGCCACCAGGGAAGTCCTTGTTTAGTAAGGAACTACAAATTTAGTCCTTACATCTGTCCTTATGTGATTATTTTTAAGATTCTCTTTTCTCACGTCTGCTCATTCCACTAGTTATAAGAGATCAATATTACCCTAGATCTTTCATGACTTGCACGTCAAGACTTCTGAAACTTAGACTCCTTGGCTGGTAAGACATTCATGGTTCATCATTGGTCTCCTTAGGGGAACTTAAATGTATTTCTTTCTTTTCTTTTAACACAGAGAGTTTCTCTCTGAAAAGGCTCTTAAAATTTTAATTTTTATTCCCTTACATTTCTCCTGCTCTTTTATTCCAGTGTCCCAAGGGACTTTTGCTTTTAAAACCTTATAGCTTTACTACAGTATCATTTGCTATTAGTCATTGGAAGTTGATGCTCATTATTCTTTTTAATAAACAATTTCAAAGATGTTTTCCAGGAAACTTTGCATCATAATGTTTAATATTTGCTGTATATCTTTGCTGTGATTTTACTCTATAGAGATTCTAGTCATTCATATAAGAACAGGGAAGCCTGGTGTTCTTCAGTCCATGGGGTCACAGAGTTCTGGACATGAAATAGGGCCACTGAATATGAAATAGAAAAAGTGAAATAAACTAGATAAAAGTAAAACATCATCATATAATCCAGTTGTTTTTAACTACGACTGCTCATTTGAAACCTATTACCATTTTCTTAATTGTTTTATTTTCTGTAGATCTTTTCCTTGCCTTGTGTTTCCTGCCTAGAGAATTTCCTTTAGCATTTGTTGTAAAGCTGTTTGGTGGTAGGGTGGTGGTGGTGGTGTGAAATTTTCTTAACTGTTGCTTGTCTGGAAAGCTTTTGATTTCTCTATCAGATCTGAATGAGACTCTTACTGGGTAGGGTATTCTTGATTGTAGGCTCTTCCATTTCACCACTTTAAATATATCGTGACATTCGTTTCTGAATTATAGAGGTTTTGTTGAGAAATCAGTTGATAGCCTGATGGCAGACACCTTATATATTATTTGTCATTTTTCCCTTGTTGTTTTTATTATTTTATCTTTGTCTCTAATTTGTGTCACTTTGATTACTATAGTCTCGGTGTGTTCCTCCTTGGGTTTATCCTATCTGAGACTCTGTGCTTCCCAGACTTGGTTGACTATTTCCTTTCCCATGTAGGGAAGTTTTCAGCTATTATGTTCTGCAATTTTGATCTCTATATGAACTGAAGTATTCTACCTGTAAAGGTCAGAAACTTAAGAATGTATATTTCATGCTATGGGCAACATTCTTTTACAAAATGTACAGAACCAGCATTTCTAAGCACAGGCAACAGAGCACAGGGTTAAAGGAATAGATTCAACATGAAGTCAGGGAGGTGGTCCTAAGATGGGGGAGGAATAGGATGGGGAAACCACTTTCTCCCCCACAAATTCATCAAAAGAACATTTGAATGCTGAATATATTCCTCAAAACAACTTCTGAATGCCCGCAGAGGACATCAGTCACCCAGAAAAGCAGCCCATTGTCTTCAAAAGAAGGTAGGGGAAAAAAATATATATGACAAAAAGAGAGACAAAAGAGGTAGGGATGGAGATCCGTCCTGGGGACAGAGTCTTAAAAAAGAGAGATTTCCAAATACCAAGAAACACTCTCACTGGAGAGTCTGTGGTGAGCCTTGTAACCTCAGAGAGCAACATAATCGGGAGGAAAAATAAATAAATGATTAAAACCCACAGATTACATGCCCGACAGTAACTCCCAGGGGAGAAGCAGCGCAGATGCCTGCATCTGCCACTAGCAGGAGGTGCAGGCTGCATTGCTTAGAGTCAGAACAGGGCATGAATGCCCCAAGGGCAATCTAAGGGAAATAACTTGAAATAGCAAACCATACTGTGGGATAGCTACCCAAGAAAAAGCCTTAACCCAAGACACCACCTGGCCCGCTCACATAACAAAGGACTGAGCAGAGCTAGCTATCTGCGAACTGGTCCATCCCCTGCCAGAGACAGGCAGGAGAAGGTAGCCAGAGCCAGAAGGGGGCAATTGCAGCCCCATAGAGGCACCATCTACCAAACTGCAAGCAGGCCTCGTTGCTGACTAAGACTTCTTGGGATTCTGGATGGTCAGCATCCACCTGAAAAGGTGTGCTGGTTATACACCTAGAAAACCTAGTGAAAGGGATGGGGGAGGTGATAAGTTGCAGCGACTACACTCACCAAAGACTTGGTCACCTGGGCTGCTTGCACCTGTGAAGGACACAAAACACAGGTCCAACCAAGTCTTCACCTTTGTGGAGTACCCATGAATCTGAACCTGAAAGTCTTAGACCTGGGAAGTGAATACAACCCAGGGCAGGCCTCAGACATTTCCCAACAGAGCAGCATAGAACCTAAACAGTGTAGACAAGGAAAGCACACACATCGTGAGCAGGGGTAAACCCAGTGTGGGTGAATCACTGCAAGCCTAAGCCAGTGTTATTTGTTTGCAGCGTTCCTCCCTCCCCATATGGACTTCCCTGGTAGCTCAGATGGTAAAGCATCTGCCTACAGTGCAGGAGACTGGGGAAGGAAATGGCAACCCACTCCAGTACTCTTACCTGGAAAATCCCATGGATGAAGGAGCTTTGTAGGCTACAGTCCATGGGGCCGCAAAGAGTCAGACATGATTGAGAGACTTCAATTCACTCCCTTCCCTCCCCACAGTATGGCTGAACAAGTGAGCCTAGAAAGAGTCCACCACCGCCCCCTTGTGTCACAGTGGAAATTAGACACTGAAAAGATCAGCAAACAGAAGAAGCTAAAACGGGGAAACTGCCTTGGAAGTGACAGGTGCAATGAATCCATTCTAATCAGGTGGATGAAACTGGTACCAATTATACATGTGAAGTAAGCCAGAAAGAAAAACACCAATACAGTATACTCACATGCCAGGGTCCAGCCCCGGTGGATCCAGGGAATTAGAAGCGGGGACGGCGTTGATGAGGAAAAACTCATTTCCTTATTAATATAAGATTAGAACAGGAAGAATTAGTGTAGTAGGAAAATTAAGTGGAGAAAAGATGCTGATTAACTTGGTTTATGTGGAAAACCAATAAAGTTCCAGACAAGGAACTTGCAGTCTATGTTGGGCCACAGGTGCAGGCTTGAATTTCGGAGGGTGCCCCACCTTGGGCTCCCTCTCACATGGACCTCAGAAGCCAGGGCATGTAAGTAGACTCAGTGAGCCTCCACGTTCCAAGGGATCAGCCTGAAAAGGAGAAAGAGGGAGCAAGAGAAAGAATCGACATGGGAGAGGCCAGGCTTGTGCAAAACCACACTCCTCCTTTGTTGTTCAAAAGGTGTTTGTATACCCTAAATTTTACAGAATAGAAGATACAGAGTCATGCAGGGGCAGCAGTCCTGAATCTTTCTCTATATGTTTTTGTATACAAAAGGTCTCAGGTGATTTCCATTATCTTCTGGCCAAGAGGCTTGCTAACACTTTTTGGCTCTCTTTCTTAATGAATGTAAATCTTGTTTCCCCGAAATGTTTTTCTTTAATCTGCATCTCCTTAAAGCACTAGAGTTACATCTCTATAGAACAAACGCGCAGTGGGTTATAACAAAGAAGGTACTTAACTCAAAGATCTAATGTTGCTACTTGTTTTTTCTAGATACCAACTATATCAACAAATAAAAGATATGAAAGTTTGGCAGCAAGTATTGGCTCAACAAATGAAACCTTTAATCAATCCTATTCTAATGATTTTGACTCCTCTGAAGCCCCTACACTGCTAGGATGTTTTAAGCTTCCTGTGCCTCCCACGGTCAGGAGGCCTCAAAAGATCACATGCGCAGCTGTACGAGTCCTGCAGGCAGGCTAGAAAGCCATCAGAGGTGTTTTTGGATTGAAACACTCGTATTATGCCCAAGAGATTTATTATCTAAAAGCTCTAAATTAATGTTTTATCCAGAAAAAGGTGGTGGGGGGACAGCCCCCTGTTAATAACAGAAGAGTAGGTGGAAAGCATAACACAGTAAAGCAGGCAGACTCTGGTCTTCGGGGGTGGATGCTCAGGAAGTTCAAGGGAGAACCCCTGAAGCCTGATCACGTCCTTGCATTTTGTCAGGCTTCCTTCTGCATGACCTTGTCACAGGTGGGATTTCTCACGCTGGCCCCTGGCACTAACATATGTATGGAATTTAGAAAGATGATAATGATAACCCTGTATGCGAGACTGCAAAAGAGACACAGATGTATAGAACAGACTTTTGGACTCTGTGGGAGAGGGAGAGGGTGGGATGATTTGGAAGAATGGCATTGAAACATGTATACTGTCATGTAAAAACTAATCACCAGTCTAGGTTCGATACAGGACACAGGATGCTGGGGGCTGGTGCACTGGGATGACCCAGAGAGATGATATGGGGAGAAAGGTGGGAGGGGGTTTCAGGATTGGGAACTCATGTACACCAGTGGCGGATTGGTGTCAATGTATGGCAAAACCAATACAGTATTGTAAAGCAAAATTAAAATAAATAAATAAATAAACAAATACATAAAATAGATTAAAACCCTGTTGTTAACACCGACTACATAGGAAGGGGCCTATAGACCTTGAGAAGTATAAGCCAGATCAAGGAATATCTGAAATGAACTGACCCACACTGTCCACAACAACACCAGAGAAAGTCCTAGATATATTTTTACAAGTATTTTTCCTTAAATTAGAAAAAAATATATTTTAAGTCCTCTATTACTCCTTTAATTTTCATGTTTATAACTATTACTTTGCAAAAAAATACCTTATTTTTAAAGTAAACTTCATATATATATATATATATTATAATTATTGTGACTTTTTTATCTTTAATACTGTATTTTTGAGAATCCAACCTTTACCCTAGATTTTTAAGCTTTGCTTTTTTGGTATTTGTTATCAATTTTGTACCTTTAAGAACCCAATCCTCAGTACCCATATTGACTTGGAAGTGAGATTACTGGCTTGACTGCTTTCTCCCGCTTTGGACTTTCCTTTTCTCCACCAGGTTGCCTCTATCTCTTTCCTCCCCCTCTCTTCTCTACCCAACTCTGTGAATCTCTTTGTGTGTTCTGGACTGTGGAGAACACTTAGGGAACTGATTACTGGCTGGATCTGTCTCTCTCCTTTGGATACCCCCCTTTATCCTCCTGGCTACCTCTGTCTCCTTCCTCCCTCTTCTTTTCTCTGGTAACTCTGTGAGCATCTATGTGCGGTCCAGACTGTGGAGAGCACTAAATGAAGTGATTACTGGCTAGCTTGCTCTCTCCCTATTTGATTCCCCCTCTTGTCCTCCTGGCCACCTTTGTCTCGTTCCTCCTTCTTCTTTTCTCTGTGTAACTCTGTGAGCATCTATGTGCGGTCCAGACTGTGGAGAGCACATAAGGAAGTGATTACTGGCAAGCTTGCTCTCTCCCTTTTTGTTTCCCCCTCTTGTCCTCCTGGCTACCTCTGTCTCCTTCCTCCCTCTTCTCTTCTCTGTATAATTATGTGAACATCTCTGAGCGGTCCAGACTGTGGAGAGCACATAAGGAAGTGATCACTGGCTAGCTTGCTCTCTCTTCTTTTGATTCCCCCTCTTTTCTTCCCTGTCACCTCTATCCCCCTCCTCCCTGTCCTCTTTTCCATGTACTCTGTGAATCTCTCTGGCTGTCCCTCACTGCAGAGAAACTTTTCATCTTTAACCTAGAGGTTTTATCATCAGTGCTGTATAAATGGAGAAGTCTTGAAGTTACTGTAAGAACAAGACTGAAAACCAGAGGTATGAGGCTTAAGTCCAAATCCTGAGAACACCAGAGAACCCCTGACTCCAGGGAACATTAATCAATAGGAGCTCATCAAACGTTTCCATACCTACACTGAAACCAAGCATGACCCAAGGGCCAACAAGTTCCAAGGCAAGACATACCACACAAATTCTCCAGCAACACAGGAGCATAGCCCTGAGCTTCAATATACAGGCTGCCCAAAGTCACTCCAAACCCATTGACATCTCATAACTCATCACTGGACAATGCATTGCACTCCAGAGAGAAGAAATCCAGCTCCACCCACCAGAGCACAGACACAAACTTCCCTAACCAGGAAAACTTGACAAGCCACCAGTCCAACCCCACCCACAGTGAGGAAAGTCCACAATAAAGAGAACTCCACAAACTGCCAGAATATGGAAAGGCCACCCCAAACACAGCAATATAAACAAGATGAAGAGGAAGATAAATACTCAGCAGGTAAAGGAACAGGATAAATGCTCACCAAACCAACCAAAAAAGGAAGAGGTAGAGAATTTACCTGATAAAGAATTTCAAATCATGATAGTGAAAATGATCCAAAATCTTGAAAACAAAGTGGAGTTACAGATAAATGGCCTGGAGACAAGGATTGAGAAGATGCAAGAAAGGTTTAACAAGAACCTAGAAGAAAGAAAAAGGAGTCAATATATAATGAATAATACAATAAATGAGATCAAAAACACTCTGGAGAGAACCAACAGTAGAATAATGGAGGCAGAAGATAGGATAAGTGATGTAGAAGATAGAACGGTAGAAATAAATGAAACAGAGGAAAAAAGAAAAAAGAATTAAAAGAAATGAGGACAATTTCAGAGACTTCTGGGATAATGTTAAACACCTTAACATTTGAATCATAGGAGTCCAGAAGAAGAAGACAAAAAAAAAAAAAAAGACCATGAGAAAATACTTGAGG
>SJYF01000589.1:666123-682662 GCA_006410515.1 Procapra przewalskii
TTTTTTTAGGAACCTGAATGGTGTTCTCTATAGTGTCTGTACCAATTTACATTCCCACCAATGGAGCATGAGGGTTCCCCTTTTTCTGCACCCTGTCCCGTATTTATTTTTCATAGATTTTTTTGAGGCTGGCCATTTTGATCTGTGTGTGGTAATACCTCACTGAAGTTTTGACTGAATTTCTCTAATAATTAGTGATTGTTGAGCATCTTTTCATGCATTTACTATCCTTCTGTAGGTGCCCTAAATGGGAAGAAAATTGGAAAAAGAGAGGATATATGTATATACATATATATGTGTGTGTATATATATGTGTGTGTGTGTGTGTGTGTATATGTATATGTATATATAATTTACTCTGAAATACAGTAAAACAAACAAACAAACTAATACAACACTATAAAGCAACTGTTGTTTGTTTTTAGTCATTCAGTCATGTCTGACTCTTTGCAACCTCATGGATTATAGCCTGCCAAGCTCCTTTGTCCATGGAATTCTCTAGGCAAGAATACTGGAGTTGCCATTTTCTTTTTCAGGGATCTTCCCAACCTAGGGATCAAACACAAGTCTCCTGCATGGCAGGCGGATTCTTCACCATCGAACCACCAGTGAAACCTAAAAGCAACTATACTCCAGAAAAATTTTTCAAAAAGAAAGAAAGAAAATAAATAGCTAAAAAAATACTGGCTGCCTGGTTCAGTCGCTCAGTCATGTCCAACTCTTTGTGACCCCATGGACTGTAGCCTGCCAGGCTCCTCTGTCCATGGAATTTTCCAGGCAAGAATACTGGAGTGGCTTGCCATTTCCTTCTCCAACTGGCTGCCTGAGGGAGAAAGAAACAGCTGTCCTCACTGCTGAGCCCCAGGAAGACAAAGCCCTCTTTAAGCCTGTTTATCTACTCAGCAGGCCCGTTTCACCAGTGTGGAAGGCCTCAGGCACCTGGTGAATCACCTTGGGTAATAAATGGCTCAACACCATAGTTCAGCAGTTGGGGGCCTACGGTGTTTCCTGGACGTTGTGATTCCTATGTGCTATGGCCCAAGCTGAAGGTACTTAGTAACTGACATTCTAAAGGCACTTTTAAGCATTCCTTTCACTGGGATGATGAGGATAGCTTGCTTTCACATGGAGCAGACTATATCTTTAGTGTTCTTCCACAGGATGCCTAAACTTATGGGCTCTCTGCCATCAGGAAGTAGGTCATGGCTTGGAACAAGTCCCAGTCTTGGAGGAAGAATGCTTCATTATATAGATGACATCTTCCTAGTGGGCTTAGAGCTGGACACCATCTTATGCTGAACTCCTGAATTTTCCAGTCCAATGACCTCAGATGGTAGAGTCTGCCTCTAATGCAGGAGACTTGGGTTCAATTCCTGGGTTGGGAAAATCCCCTGAAGGGAGAGGCTCCCCATTCCAATATCCTTGCCTGGAGATTTCCATGGACAGAGGTTAGAGTCCACGGGGTTACAAAGAGTTAGACACAATTGAGTGACTAATGACATCATCTAATCCTAATTAGTCAGACCGACCTAGACAGCATATTAAAAAGCTGAGACATTACTTTGCTGACAAAGGTCTGTATAGTCAAAGCTATGGTCTTTCCAGTAGGCACATATGGATGCAAGAGTTGGACCATAAAGAAAGCTGAGCACCAAAGAATTGATGCTATTGAACTATGGTGTTGGAGAAGACCCTTGAGAGTCCCCTGGATGGCAAGGAGATCCAACCAGTCAGTCCTAAAGGAAATCAGTCCTGAATATCTACTGGAAGGACTGATGCTGAAGCTGAACCTCCAATACTTTGGCTACCTGATGTGAAGAAGTGACTCATTAGAAAAGACTCTGATTTTGAAAAGACTGAAGGCAGGAGAGCAGAGGATGACAGAGGATGAGATGCTTGGAGGACACTGACTCAATGAACATGGGTTTGAGCAAGCTCCAGGAGTTTGTGATGAACAGGGAGGCCTGGAGTGCTGCAGTCCATGGGGTTTCAGTCAGACATGACTGAGTGACTGAACTGAACTGAAGGAAATTAACTAAATTACTATATAATAGCAAACTGCTTAAAACTGACTTTAAGCAGAATTTAATACAAAACACCAAATCTTGATTTCTCCAGTTTTTCTAAGAGTGTCCTTCAAAAAGAAAAAGAAAAAACACAATCATGCTTTTCTAGGTATAGAAAATGAGTCAAAAATTGTTCTTTTGAAATGTATGGGCATTGTACGCTTCGCAAATAGACCTTTTGTTCCCAACTTTAGATTTAAAAAAGGAAGTAAAAATTCCTTTGCTCTTGAAATTCTCTCATTCATCTTCTTGGTTTTGTTCTTGACGGCAACACGTCCCAATTTATTATCTTCAAATTCTGTTTTTAAAATCATGTTTGTCAGAGTTTGTCATCGTTAGGGTTTTCTACAGTAATTTACATCACATCTGCTTCCTTCATCTTACTTATATAGTGTCAGATGGTGACTGACAGGAAGTCTGGTATGTGCATGGGGTCAGAGAGAGTAGAGGACACAACTGAGCAACTGAACTGAACCCTAATTGTTTCCTCAAAGTCCCATATCTAAGTATCATCATATTGGGAGTTAGGAGTTCAATATATCAATTTATGGGGACACATTCAGTCCATAACACTTTATCTCCCTATCTTCTATTCATCTTCCCCTGATACCTTACTTCAACCTACTGAACTTGCTTTTCACTGAATACACTTTTGCCTCATGGACTTTAATACTTCTTGTTTCATCTGCTTGGAAATACATTTCAAATATCTTCCCATTTTCCACATCCTGTAGTTCCTTCAATATTTGACTCATCTCAGTAAATAATTCCCTAAATCTGCTCTTGAATCTTATAACACTCTCATTCTCCTAAATTCATTTATTTTCTTTCATAGCACTAATTACCAGTAACCCTGCATGGCATGGCTCATAGCTTCATTGAGCTATGCAAAACCCTTCACAGTGACAAAGCTGTGAGCCATGAAGAGGCACCTAGTAATAGTCTATGTAACATACAATTTTAGGATTCTCAGCCTCTCATGAAAATTGAAACTTTATTAGAGCAGAGATTTATTTTTTTTCAGTTTACTGTTACATTCCCAACCACTATAGTCATGTATGACACAATTAAAAATGCATACTTTTAAACTGAATCAAATTAAAATGAAGTAATTTAAGTCACCTGAGGAAATATACAAATTATTAAAATTATGACTGAATGTCAGTAACATAATTTGTTGTTTAGTATCTATTCTTCTTTATTAGATGGCGAGCTCTGTGAAGCAATGAATTATTCAGTACTGAAGTTTTAGCAGTCTGGACACTGCTTTGTTCATTATTGGGGCTCACTCAGTACTATTGAGTACATGGCTATATTTCCATTAATTTATCTTATATAATGATAGCTTGTTGGCAATAGCACTCCTGTTGTATTTTCTGCTTTGAACTATAAAACTCTTACCTAAATTAATATGCACGATTCTGTATTGTCTACGTGTTATGTCTGTGTTACAATAGCAAATGCAAGAAACTCAGCTTAGTGTAGGAAGAACCCTTCCTTTTGAACTTAAAAGATACTTTTTAGAGCAATTTTCAATTATTTTACACATAATGTTTTATTTTTTTAACTCAATGACCTTAATAAACCTAGCCTGTCAAAATAATGCCACCAGCAGTGTTATGTATTATATTCATCGAAATGATTCATTGTTGGACAAATTGGTTGCTGTATAATGTTTTCCATGAAGGCTGGCACAGCTGCTTTTTAATTTGTCTGTAAGGCCAAACCATTCCCTTTGGAGTAAATGTTTTCATTTGGATATTTCGATTTGCCATGTTAACAAACAGTATTTTGCTTACTTTGTTGTGCAAAGGAAAGAGTAATAAGCGAGTAAATCTGAACACATACAAGTATAAATTACGTAACTTCTTTCCTCTTTAGCTTGCTTCTTATTCTAGATTAACAGATAATGTTCAAAAATAAATTAATTGGCTTAACATACTTAAATTATGAGCTTGGTTATCCAAATAAACATGTTTGCTTAGAACTCTACATTTCCACCTACTTAATACAAGCTTGGAGAAGGAAATGGCAGCCCACTCCAGTATTCTTGTCAGGAATATCTCATGGACAGAAGAACTTGGTGGGCTGCAGTCCATGGGGTCACAAAGAGTCAGACATAGCTGAACACACACATACAAGACAGCTTAGTGAGATGACAGTAAAAAGCACTGCTGCTATTCTGTAAATGAAGAGGAGAAAATCCAACATCATGAATTGATTTGTCCCTTAATTCCAGGGTCAAGAATAATGCCCCGATTCATTTTGTTCTGGTATTTTTTATATTCTGTATATTAGTCTACACATATTATCGTAGGTTGTTAATTTGGCTTTGGTTTCACTGACATGAGAACATGTTTACACTTGGCTCTCAGAATTCCTTAAAATTTCTACCACTTTAAAGGAAATAAAAATGACCAAGGAGTCAAATGAAGATACTTATATCCAAATATTAAGAAGCCATGATTCTAATGTCATTATCATTCCTGGTGAAATTTATCTAGACTGAAAAGGTAGAACAGTTGAGACAATGGCCGAGTTTGCTACTTTGAAGAGTGTTTCAATCATAGTGCACAGGCCCTACTTCTTCAAAGTGTAACTAATGTGTAGCATGTTTAGTGTCACAACCATATTTTAAGTTTTAGCTTTATATTCTTTCATGCCTCATTTATTATGCATAAATCTATTTCAGCAATTATGATAAAATAATGCTATCTTTGCATTTATTGTTTCAAGTTGGGGGTTAACAGCTATGATTAACAGAAATCTAGCTTTTAACATGCCTTACAGGCAATCCTGCTGCAATCAAAGCCATGAGCACTACAGATTTAGGGTGTAGGGTCAATCTTTGGAAGAAAAGGCTCCCGTAACACAGCAGCTCAAAGATAACAGATATTTGATTTTCCTTTAAACAGGAGTGTAGGTGCAGGAGGGCAGTTCATATTAGCTCGTGGTGCCGCTGTTACAGGAGACTCTGCTCATAGAACCAGCTGCTGTCATTCTAAGACTGTTGAAGGATGGCTCTCAAACATGGAACATGCATGCATATTTCAGCTTGGGGAAATAAGAAAGACAGGATATGAAACTACTGGTGCAGGTGATGCTTACAGATTCAAAGATAAACCCCCAGACCATGGCGGACTTACCACCTGAATTTATTTATTAATTATATGATGTTCCAAACAGTCCTGTGCACTAGGTAGATTTACTCTAAGCGGTTCTTCAAGGACCTAGAACCCTTCCTTTTATGATCATTATTTTCAACATGTGAATTCCAGGCTAGTCCTGCTTGTCTTCCTCCAGCTTGTTGAGGGGGAAATGATCATGAAGGAGCAATTTGGGAATTACTAATGGAACGCAGAAGTGGCATGGATCATTTCCATCACATCCAGTCTCCAGCATGCATGTCCATGTGCAGGAGGAGAGGAAATGTGCTCACTGAGCAACTACAAAATTTATGCCAACTGGAGTGCAATTTTATTTTTTAAGTGGTAATCAATAAAATTCTTCTCTCTTATTATTCACTTAGTGCTACTTTGATTCAACAAGTTGTTATTAATTTAGCAAAAGGCTTCTGATTTAAGTACTCTAGAATTTCAAAGAAAGCATTTAATAAAACATTGCATAGGTTTAGGTAAGTGCTTTGTTTTTATTGGGAATATGGCAGATGTCAGTCTAAATAGATTTCTATATAAATGATTAGCAGCTGTCTCTCTGTATAATGTCTAAAAAGCATCACAGCACTTACTGAAGAATTTGTCCTTCATTAGTATGAAGGATGCTCTCCTTCATATGAACAGTATACTCTCAAAGGAAACTGTCTCTAGGAAAAAAGAAAAACAACCTAATATTTAACTAGAATTAAGCAATTGATTGTCAGGAACACTGCTAAATATTTTCACATATAATTAAATGGTGTCATTGGTAGTAAGGCTGTTTCTCTAAGGAAGGACTGGATAAAGGAGAAATTAAAGAGGAGGCTGAGCACCAAAGAATTGATATTTCCCAAATTGTGGTGCTGGAAAAGAATCTTGAGAGTCCCTCAGACAGCAAGAAGATCAAACCAGTCCATCCTAAAGGAAATCAACCCGGAATATTCATTGGAAGAACTATGCTAAGGACGAAGCTGCAATACTTTAGCCACCTGATGCCAAGAGCCAACTCATTGTAAAAAACCCTGATGCTGGGAAAGACTGAGGGCAGGAGAAGAAGGGGGTGACAGAGGATGAAATGGTTAGATGGCATCACTGACTCCATGGATGAGAATTTGAGCAAACTTGGGGAAATAGTGAAGGACAGGGGAACCTGGCATGCAGCAGTCCATGGGGTTGCAAACAGTTGGACACAACTCAGCAACTGAACAACAACAATGAAGGGCAAAATGTAAAACTAGCAAGAAGCAGAGGATAATTCATGGAGGATGTGAGTCCAGGAAGACAGGTCATTGAGTTAAGGAGAGTCCTTGGCAAAAACTACAGAGCTAAGGAGTATTACAGTGAAATAACAGGAAATTCAAATAGGTCCTGATCCACACCCAGTGATTCTACTGTTTTTCTGGCTTGCTCTTTTAAGTTTGTTTCCCTATTTTCAGCAAAGGGTCGTAAACACATTTTTTAAAAGATATTAGAAAGGAGCTTCACAGCTGGCTGGTCCCTAGGTTTTTCATTTAAACTGGAGAGCATCACTTGTAGCAAATACCAATCAGGTTAATCTCCAGATCACAACACTCACCCTTTCTTTGAGAGAGGTCCCAACCATAGAGGTGGGTCTGAAGTAATAATGTACAAGGTCCTTGCACCTGAACCTTGACCTCTGGCCATCTCCTGGGGGTGGACAACTGATCAACGCTGGACCAAGTTTGGAAACTTGAACGGAAACACAAAGTTGGTTGAAGTTCTTACCTTAATGACCTTGTGATATCCTCCTGCTACTGAGGACTCCAGGGACCACAGCGGAGAAGGGAGTGAGGTTCCTGGATGCTTCCAGCTCTGGACCTGGCCGGTGGGCAGTGGTGAGGGAGGCTCCGGCCTTCACGGGGCTCCAGAGCTCTGGGAGACACAGTCCTTAGCCTGTTCTGGGTCCTCAGCTTGTCCTCGGCCCACAGCTCACCTGATGACCCTGAGGCCAAAGGGCCTGGAGGGCCATGAAATAAGACCCAGGTCCACGTCTTGCTGCACTCTGCCAAGAGGACCACCATTAGGCTGATCATTAGTGGAGCAGGAAGACCTTTAATCACCAGGCTAACGGTCTCCCAACCTATAAGTAAGTAAATAAGTGAAGTTGCTCAGTCGTGTCCGACTCTTTGCGACCCCATGGACTGTAGACTACCAGGCTCCTCCCTCCCTCCATGGGATGTTCCAGGCAAGAGTACTGGCGTGGGTTGCCGTTTCCTTCTCCAGGGGATCTTCCCGACCCAGGGATAGAACCCGGGTTTCCCACATTCCTGGCAGATGCTTTAACCTCTGAGCCACCAGGGAACCCTGAGCCCCGGACCTTTAACCCCCCTGCTAATGGTCTCGCGATAACAGCCCCTCGCCTGCGCCGTTACACTTTCATTTCACAGACGAGTTCAGTGTTTGCAAGGTCACAAGACACTCGTCCTTACGTGCTATTGGCACAGGCTTCACAGCCTTTCCCTCGTCATCTCGTTCCAGCCAGCTTGTGCTTCTCACATCCACTAAAACCATTTCTTCCACTGTCACAAAGGAACTCTGTGTTGGCCGCTCCACAGGTATGTAGTTTTAATCTCCTCACTTTACTCAGTATTTTAGAAATGTTTAATTCAATGGTTGATTCTCCTTTTGTCAAATGAGCTACTGCTGTTTAAATTCCTTGATGGTTTCCTCATTCATCTCTGTTTCTTCTTCTAGATATTTTTTTTTCCTATCCTTTCCTCATAATTCGAAAACTATGGTGCTTCGAGTAACCTCCCTTTTCCTCACTGGATTTCAAATGAATAAAGAAGTAAAAGAAGTGAGTTAAGCAAATGGGAGTAAAATATTGCATTTTTAATGAGGAAGTCAACGTTTAAGACTGTGGCTTATGTATGTGGGCTGATGGTCTTCCCAGTAATAGATCCTAAACATGGACTGAGTCACTCGGACAGTAACGGGTTAGAGCCTTTCTATCTGCCTGGCTCTTTTGGAAGCTGGCTCCCAAGAGAAAGAGGGGAGGAAAGAAAAGAGCTAAGCTCATGTGGCGCTGTGCTTATTGGCACAGTCCTGTCTGACTCTTTGTGACCCCATGGAATGTAGCCTGCTAGACTCCTCTGTCCGTGGGGATTTTCCAGGCAAGAATACTGGAATGGGTTGCCACGGCCTCCTCCAGGGGATCTTCCCAGTCCAGGGATCATATTGAGGTCTCCTGCATTCATTGCAGGAGGATTTGTTACCATCTGGGCCACCAGGGAAGCTCATGAATACTTGAGAGAGTAGCCTATGGATTCTCCAGGGAATCTTCCTAACTCAGGAATCAAACTGGGATCTCCTGCAATGCAGGAAGATTCTTTACGAGCTGAGCCAGGAAGCCCAGAGCTAAGCTTAAGCAGGATCATTATCCTAAACTGAATATATGCCACGGTAGGAGGAAAAAAGAGAACCTAGCAGTGCTGTTTCCTCTTTATGGAAGGAAACGTTGAAGATGTGTGTGAACAGGTACAGACAATCCACAGAAGACCTGGAACTCTGTAGGTTGTATAAAGAAATATTAGCCTTAAATACTGTGCGACACATATGTGATAAGTCCATAAATAGGTGAGAAGACACCTGAGCCGAAAGGCCTTTGTAGGCTACCCAACAGAAAATAGTGTTCTTATCCACTTGTGTTGTCATTTAGTCTCTAGGTCATATCTGACTTTTAGTCACTAAGTCATATCTTTTTGTAGCCCTCTGTACATGGGATTCCCCAGGAAAGAATACTAGAGGGGTTGGCATTTCCTTCACCAAGTGGTCTTCCAGACAGGGATGGGACCCACATCTCCTGCATCGGCAGGCAGATTCTTTACCACTGAGCCACTTGGGAAGCCCTTTACAAACTTACTCCATGCTTGCTTTCCTCTTAGGAGAAAGGCAATGGCACCCCACTCCAGTACTCTTGCCTGGAGAATCCCATGGATGGAGGAGCCTGGTAGGCTGTGGTCCATGGGTCGCTAAGAGTCAGACACGACTGAGTGACTTCACTTTCACTTTTTGCTTTCATGCCTCGGAGAAGGAAATGGCAACTCACTCCAGTGTTTTGCCTGGAGAATCCCAGGGACGGGGGAGCCTGGGGGACTGCCGTCTATGGGGTCACACAGAGTTGGACACGACTGAAGCAACTTAGCAGCAGCAGCAGCAGCAGCAGCAGGATAAAATGCTAGCTCTTACTTGGTTTTGCATTCCTTTAGCTTAGCCCTCTCTGGAGAAGGCGATGGCAACTCACTACAGTACTCTTGCATAGAAAATACCATGGATGGAAGAGCCTGGTAGGCTCAAGTCCATGGGGGTTGCTAGGAGTCAGACACGACTGAGTGACTTCACTTTCATTTTTCACTTTCATGCATTGGAGAAGGAAATGGCAACTCACTCCAGTGTTCTTGCCTGGAGAATTCCAGGGATGGGGGAGCCTGGTGGGCTGCCATCTATGGGGTCGCACAGAGTCGGACATGACTGAAGTGACTTAGCAGCAGCAACACTTAGCCCACTACCCAGAAGGTGCTAAATAAAAATTTGTCAAAATGAACTGTATAAAAACCAAATCCAGTCACATCATAACTCTATTCAAAGTATTTGGTCTGTCCCTGTTGCCTCCAGAAAAATGTCCAAGTTACTCCTCATGGAGTAAAGACTCTCTGTGATTTGCCCAGTCTCGCTCGGACACGACTGAGTGACTGAACTGAACTGATGTATACATATATACAACACCAAAATTTACTTGCAATTTTCCTCTCTGAGTCCAAAAAGAAGCGAAAAGGGGGATATTTTTCTTTCTCCATGGAAATTAGATTAGTAATACTGTCAGATTTTAAGACAAATTCTGAAAAACTTCAGAATGAACTCTCTAGAGAAAATATACAAAGGCCACCATATGTTCTCTTGTTTTTACCTTTCATGATTCATGAGTTCAGAGGCAGTTGTTACAGACATAAACTCCATATGAAACCAGAAAATGTATTTATTTTCAATATGAAAAGTGATTAATACCTCACATTAGCAGCTTTTAGGAATTTGAGAAAATGTTTCCTTCCACACATGTATGTATTAAGCATAATTTTTTTGAGGTCAAGATAAAAATTTATCTTGGGAATATTGTTTTTGTTCAGAAACTGAAGAAAGAATAGCTACAAAAGTCAGTACTCATTCAGTCCAGTCGCTCAGTAGTGTCTGATTCTTTGCAACCTCGTGGACTGCAAGCATGCCAGGGCTCCCTGTCTATCACTAACTCCCAGTGTTTACTCAGACTCATGTCCATTGAGTCAGTAATGTCATCCAAACATCTCATCCTCTGTCATCCCCTTCTGCCTTCACTCTTTCCCAGCATCAGGGTCTTTTCAAATGAGTGAGTTCTTTTAATCAGGTGCCCAAAGTATTGGAGTTTCAGCATCAGCATCAGTCCTTCCAGTGAATATTCAGGACTGATTTCTTTTAGGACTGGTTGGATCTCCTTGCAGTCCAAGGGACTCTCAAGAGTCTTCTCGAACACCATAGTTCAAAAGGATCAATTCTTCGGTGCTCAGCTTTCTTTATGGTCCAACTCACACCCATACATGACCACTGGAAAAACCAGTCTTGACTATATGAACCTTTGTTGGCAAAGTAATATCTCTGCTCTTTAATATGATGTCTAGGTTGGTCATAGCATTTCTTCCAAGGAACAAATGTCTTTTAATTTCATGGCTGCAGTCATCATCCACAGTGATTTTGGAGCCCCCCCCCAAAATAAAGTCTGTCACTGTTTCCTTTGTTTCCCCATCTGTTTGCCATAAAATGATGGGGCTGGATACCATGATCTTAGTTTTTTGAATGTTGAGTTTTAAGTCAACACTTTCACTCTCCTCTTTCACTTTCAAGAGGCTCTTTAGTTCTTCTTTGCTTTCTGTCATAAGGGTGGTGTCATCTGCATATCTGAGGTTATTGATATTTCTCCTGGCAATCTTGATTCCAGCTTGTGCTTCACTCAGTCCAACGCTTCTCATGATGTACTCTGCATATAAGTTAAATATCAGGGTGACAATATGCAGCCTTGACATATTCCTTTCCCAATTTGGAACCAGTCTGTTGTTCCATGTCCAGTTTAGGAAGTGACATACATTCTCTAAAAAGAAAATTTATTTACATATTTTTGTGCAAAGTGGTTTTCTGTGCACTCTTTAAAATGTTTGCAGATCATAGAAAACTTCTCTGTGGATATCTATTGATATTTGCCATATTAAATATTAGACTTACAGAATAAATATTTATTTATTCCAAAAATGATATAATGAATGTATTTGGTTAAAAGTGCCAATAAATAACCTATTATGGATAACCTATTATGGGTTAGCATATTTTTTATAAAAAGACCTGTACTTTCTATATCAGTAAAATATGCAAAAAATAGATTTTCAAAAATGTGAAACAGTGCCACTTTATTTATCAGGTTCTTCATTCAGTCTATTGAAATATATTATTTTCCTTGAAGAAAATGAAGATAAGCTCACTTCATTCCATAGTCCAGTTAGAAGAAAAGAATATTTTAACCATCTTTTCAGATGATGATGGATATGTTTCTCAGATATGACACAAAAACTAAATAACTATTAATTTTGTAAAGTTTGCTTACAAAGTAGAAGCTGTAACTATGTCAGTGGATTCTTTATTTTCTCTTATGTTAAAACCCACTGGTGATCCTTTCACTTTGAATTAGTCTTTCACGTATGCATGATTTTGTACCTTTGTGTATTGACCATTAAGAAGGTGGTGATTATGTCTGATATTGACCTATTTCATTATACAGTATAAAAAGCCACAATCAGTTTAATCAGTTTTTTCAATAAAAGTAGACTGCTGATACAAGTTTTCAAAGTGCTAATTTTTGCTTAAAAATTGAATCATGTTATTGGCAACATGGTATAAGTGCCTAGCATTAACCATTTAATTGTAATGTAACTTACAGTTAAGCTTTTGATTGCCAAGGCATCCATTTTCATGGTATTTATCTTGAATATAGCCAACTGCATGACACAGCTACTGGCAGAACACTTAGAGAAGGAACCAGGCTGTCCCACCCAAGAAAGTCCCTTTAAAAAATGCCCTGGACCTAGAGATAACCATGATGAGTGAAGTAAATCAGACAAAGGAAGACAAATACCATATGATATCACTTATATGTGGAATCTAAAAAATATGGTACAAATGAACTTATTAACAAAACAGAAATAGAGTCACAGATGCAAAAAACCAACTTACAGTTACCAAGGGAGAAGCAAGGGGAGGAGGGAAAGGATACATTGGGAGACTGGGACTGACATATACACATTACTATATATAAAATACACAACTTATAAGAACCTACTGTATAGCACAGGGAACTCTACTCATTACTTTGTAATGACCTAGATGATGAATAATCTAAAAAAGGGTGGATATATGTGTATATATAAATCTGAATTGTAAGTCAACTATACTGTATTCCAATAAAAATTTTTAAAAAAGCCCTGGATAATCTAGATAACCAAAAGCTTTTCCTGTTTCTTACCCTAATTCCCAACCTTAAGCTTTAAAGTCACCAATAAATAGTAAGCCCACAAAGTCCTAGGCACTCCACCCTCAGAACCCCAAACAGAACCCAAGTCCAAACTATGTCTCTGAGATTTAATTCAGTGTCAGGGTACAGAGACTGGATTTGGCTTTGTAACTAATGCTAAAGCCCTAGCGTATTTCAAAATCAGGCAAGAGGCTAGTGTAACAAGTTGTGAGCTTGTTGAACTTGTAAACTTGTTGAGTTGTGAACTTGTGAACAATGTCTAGGAAAGAGGAGATGGAATTAGAGAAGTAACAAGGTGATCAGATTATATAAGGCTTTGTAGACCATCATATAGATGTTTTCTCCGTTTCTTGTTGTTTAGTTACTAAGATGTCAAAGTGTTTTTTGACCTTACCTTTTGTTGAATACAGATATATTACAGGATTTGGAGGAGAGTTATATAGTTCAATTTAGACTTCAAAAGAATCAGTCTAGTTGTAGAATTTAAGAATAAGAGAGCATGTGCAGACACACATCAATGAATTAGGAGACTATTAAAGTAATCCAGATGAGATATCATGGTGGCTTGGGCTGTCATGATAGCAGATGCTCAGTTGTATTCAACTCTTTGTGACCCCAAGGACTACAGCCTTCCAATCTCCTCTGCCCATGGAGTTTTCCTGAAAAGAATACTGGAGTGGGCTGCCATTTCCCAGTCCAGGGGATCTTCCTGAACTAGGGGTTGAACCTGCATCTCTTGCATCTCCTGTGGGTTCTTTATCACCATGCCACCTGGGAAGCCCTGGTAGCAGATGGCTTGGTAGGATAAAGTGATTAAATGCTAGGTATGTTCAGAAGACAGAGTTCTTAGGAATTTCTAACTGGTTGAATGGATGCCGTGAGAAAAAGACATGTCTAGAAAGACTCTAGAGTTCTTGACCTGAACTTATGACATAACAATATTACCATTAATGATAATGGTTGCCACTTTGTGTAAGTTTGAACAAAATCAGTTTAGTTCTTAAGCAGGACATTTGAGATATCTTTTAGATCCATTAAATAAGATATTAAGTATGTAGTTGAATGGGATATATTAGACAGGCTTGAGGGATGAGTTGATGCTAGAGATAAGGAGTTCCTCATCGTTAGACTAGGAGTGTGTGTAGATTGAGAAGAAGAGAAAATACATACTTAAATACATACATACCTAGACCCTTCGCATATTAGGAAGATGGGCAGAAGAGAAAGAAGAAACGACACCAGAAGAAGCAAACAGTGAAGTAGGGGTTCATTCAAGGGATTCGGAGTTTATTAGGTCAAGTGAAAAATAGTAGGGCTGATTTCCTATATCAAATTTTGTTAACAATAGGATGAGAACTGATCATTGAATTTAACAACATGAAAACCAGTGGTGGCCTTGATAAAAAGTTCCCTAGCAGTATTATAAGCAAAATCCTGATTACATTAGTCCGAGAGAGAATAGGATCCTTAACATTAAGCTGGAGATCTTAGAATACTTTGAAGCAAAACACAATAGAGCCCTTTAAAACAATCTATTAATATCCTTCAACATCATATTTATTTTTGTTATAAATCAAGGCTTGTTGTTGTTGTTTTTCAGTGACTAAGTCATGTCCTACTCTTTGTGACTCCATGGACTGCAGCATGCCAGGCTCCCCTGTCCTTCTGGAGTTTGCTCAAATTCATGTCCATTGAGTTGGTGATACTATCCAAATCAACTATCATCTACTACCACCCTCTTCTTCTTTTGCCTTCACTACTAAACATTACCCACTTTTTGATTTTGTATTCTATTTAAAATTCTAAAAATAAGAAGTTCAAGAGAAAAAATATAGCATGTTTAAATAGGCATTTAACTCTTACAATATTATGGAAACTATAGTTTATCAAAATACACAAGTTTATCAAAACTATGTTATCATTGCCAAAAAGGATGCTAGATTTTCAGCATTTTTAACTTTCTTTTATGTCAGGAGAAAGTCTTGTAAGAAGCAGAGGGGACATATATAATCGATTTCATTCAAATAATTTTTTCTTAACCTATATTATAAATACAGAGAAATCAATGTAGTCCCACTAATTATATTTATGTTTGAATTAATCACATTAAATACACCTCAAAGAAATTATGCAGTTCATACTGAGATATCACAGTTGACATGTGCTTTCTTCCTTAATATGTAAAAAGTTACCTAAGCTTTGCTATTTTTTAGTATTTTTAAAACTTTCAATTTATTTATTAAATCTCTCTTTTTTTAAAGCTCTATCTGCTAGGCACTTTACCAGGAACTGAATGAAAGTCAGCAAAGAAAACTGCTAAAATGTGTGCTTGCTGTCTATATTGCTTTGCAATTTTAAGAAAACAAGAGGTCATGGAAGACTGCAATAGAATGGCAAACATTTAGCAAAACTTAAATGCTAAATTGAAAACATTTGGCAGGTTCTTCTATGTGCTGTACCCAGGACACATGATCAGTCATGACATTTTTTCCCCCAAAATTGGCTTCAACTCTTTTTTTGAGTAAAAATACATATAATATTTTTTGATACCAGGTGTAACACATATGTAACCATATCTGTTCCTAACGTACTGTGACTGTCCCAGATTTATAAAACTAAACTTTTGCTTTGACTCTATTTTTACAGCCAAAGAGAAATGAAATGACATGGAAACCCTAGAATAGAACCCTAAGGAATGAACCCTAATAATGAAGATATTTTTCAACCAGGCTTGAAAAATATCTGGAAGCCACACATCTCTAAGAGATCAAGGAAAAGAAAGTGCAAGAAATATTTGTAAGAAGTCATTAGGGAGAGATGTATATTTAGGTCTTTCCCCCATTTTTTGATTGGGTTGCATTTTTGATGTTGATTTCCATGAGCTGTTTTATATATTTTGGAGGTTAATCCTTCGTTGCTTTGTTTGAAAGTATTTTCTCCCATTCTGAGTATTGTTTTTTCATCTTAGTTACCTAATTCTGAGGCAGGGTAAGAGACAGATGTATAGAATGGGCATAGGTTGGGAGGGGAGACTGGGGCAAGTTGGGAGATTGGGATTTATATATATATATGTGTGTGTGTGTGTGTGTGTGTGTGTGTATACTACCTGTGTAAAATAGATAGCTAGTGGGAACATGTTATAAAGCACAGGAAGCTCAGCTTGGTGCTCTATGATTATGTAGAGGGATGGGATAGGGTAGGGGTGGGAGGGAGTCTTAAGAGGGGATGGATATATGTATGCATATGGTTGATTGACTTCATTGTACAGCATAAACTAACAGAACACTGTAAAGCACTTATATCCAATAAAAAAAGAAGTCAGAAGGGGAGTCTGTGAATCAAGACTAAGCCCTGGAAAAAAGTTAACTGAATGCATATTGCTCTCTTATAGCTTAGACATGGAACTAATAGAATTAATACAGAAAAGGTAGAAAAAATAAGAATAAACAAATACAATTAATAGAACATAAATTAAGACAATAGGTATGAATCTAAGAATCAGTCAATATAGTAAATCTGAATATGTTAAATTTCTGTTGTGAAAGGCAAAAAAGTTTATGGAAATGAATTCAAACATATGTATTTTTGCAAATTACTCACCTCACTAAATTATATTAATAGATATACAGAAAAGTTGAAAATGAAGAGTTAAAAGGATTCAAGCTAGCAAGCAGACAGCTATATTAATGTTGTCAAAGAAAAAAGAATTTAAGAAAAAAACTTTAATACAACAGAGAAGGACAGTTCAGAT
>SJYF01000589.1:702780-719622 GCA_006410515.1 Procapra przewalskii
AGTATAAAATAATCAAATAAATAAAACATCACTTTTAGTCTGTCTTCATTTTTAAGGAAATTTATGTTGCTAGCTAACGAGAATAGTTCAGACCCTCTTTCCTTTTTATACACTTTGAATAATTGAATCCTCTTCTTCTCCCCCAAGATTTGCCTCATAATTCACTTTAAAAATAAATATAAGCAAGACTCCTAAAGTGCTTAATATTTGCAATCTTACCTACCTGCCTCTCCACTCATAATTCTGCCTTTGAGCTTCTTACAAGGAAAAAAAAAAGATAATTCCCAGAGATCCTCCACTTTTTCTCGAATTCTCATAACCTCTAGGCCTCATAAAAAATTCATTCCTGAAATAACCTTCATGCAGAATCCTAAATTTCTCCTATGGTACTAAATCATTTTCATTAACATAAAAGTAACAGAAATATCTCTCTTTAAAAAATCAAACAAAAAAGGCAGTTATAAAACCTTAAATCTGCCTTTGCTCATGTTTATCACCCTGTTTTTTCCTCTCTTTCACAGTGAGCATTTTACAAAGTATATTCTATGATATTGACTCCAGTCCTTACCACCTGTTCTCTAGCCAATTCACTCCAATTGAATTTCAATTGGAAATCCAATTTTTTTCTTAGTAACTTATAGAAATGTGCTTTATTTCATGCAAAGCTAATAATACCCCATACTTTAACAGCTAGACAAATAAACATTTTCAAAAAACTCATTACATCACAATAAATTAAAATGCCACGAAGCAATTCCAAGTCCATGACTTTGTCAAAAACAAACTGAGAGAACATTATGCATAGGTAAGGGAAAGATGCTAACTTACTTATAGATAGCAGCTTACAGGTTTTTTCAGATACATACTGAGTGAGAATAAGTAGAGAGTAATCGTTCCCTGGAACTGTTCTCTTTAAGTCGTAGTGAATTCACATTAAATATTGCTGTCTGATCTCCATATTTTGCAGTCTCCTTGAAACGCAAACTTGCCTTACGCGCAGATATGAAATAATTTTCTCACTTGCTGTCAGCATCCCTTTAGTGGTGCTTTCTCCTCACCTGTATTTTTAATGCAAGAATCCACAGAGGTTGATTCAAATCTGTCCCTGCTATGTTTTTATTTTTATTTATTTATTTTGAAAAATTAATCATAATTTATTTCACCATTTCTACAATTTTTTTTTCAAGTTTTCCAGTTTAACTTTTAATAGAAATGAGTTTCAGGCTTAAATTTACACACTGGCAAACACACATGCAAATCATATAGTTAAGCTTCACATTAATAAAACCAAATACATATATTTTTCTATTTAAAAAATATTTATTGGAGGATAATTACTCTGCAGTGTTGTGATGGTTTTCTGCCGTATATTGACTTGAATCAGCCATGGGTGCATGTGTCACCCTCCATCCTGAACTCCCCGCCCCTGCCCCGTCTCTGCCTCATCCCTCTGGGTTGTCCCAGAGCACTGGCTTTGAGTGCCTTGCTTCAGGCATCAAGCTTGCACTGGTCATCTATTTTGCATATGGTCATATATATATTTCGAGGCTATTCTCTCAATAGCCTTCTCCCACATAGTCTGAAAGTCTGTTCTTTACGTATGTGTCTTTTTTGCTGCCTTGCTTATAGGATCATCGTTACTGTCTTTCTAAATTCTACATATATGCATTAATATAGTGCATTGGTGTCTCTCTTTCTGACTTATTTCATCCACCTCACTAGAATTAACTCAAATGTGTTCCTTTTTTATAGCTGAATAATATTCCATGTGTGTATGTGCCAAAACTTCCTTATCCATTCATCTGCCAATGGATATCTAGGTTGCTTCCATGTCCTAGCTATTGTAAACAGTGTTGCAGTAAACGTTGGGGTGCGTGTGTCTCTTTCAATTCTGGTTTCCTTGGTGTGTATCCCCAGCAGTGGGATTACTGGGTCATATGGCAGTTTATTTCCAATTTTTTAAGGAATCTCCATGCTGTTCTCCATAGTGGCTGTACTAGTTTGCATTTCCACTGACAGTGTAAGAGGGTTCAGTTTTTTCCACACCCTCTTCAACATTTATTGTTTGTAGACTTTTAGTGGCAGCCATTCTGACCAGCAGACATGATACTTCATTGTGGCTTTGGTTTGCATTTGTCGAATAATGAGTGATGTTGAACATCTTTTCATGTGTTTATTAGCCATCTGTATGTCTTCTTTGGAGAAATGTCTGTTTAGTTCCTTGCCTGCTATATTTTTAATATGCCACATTTTGGTGATCTCCTCTAGCCTCATGAATATTAAATATCATCTTTGTGATAAAAATTTCTAAATTTTAGGCACATGAATAGAATACAGGTATCTCAAATTGGATATGTTCTCCAGATATCTAAGCTTAATAAGGTAGCTTTGCATTCTCCATTTAACCTGCTCTGTATCTGTGTACCCCAAGTTACCTACAGTTTAGTCAATGACACCATCTTCTACTCTGGTACTAAATCACCTAACATCAGAAGCATCCTTAATTATTCCCATTTCCTTCATCTGCACATCTATTCCATTAGTCTTAATCACCTTTCTTTTCAAAATGAAATTTGATTTTACCACATTCCTTCCATGTTCTTTCCATTTCCAGTGGGACCATTCTGTCATTTCTAGAGAAGGATTATCTCTTCTTTCCCAGCTGGACTCAGTGCTTCCCCATGTGACCTGATAGTGCATTTCCTTTTTAGTGCCAATGCGATAATTCAAATATGGAAATTGGATCATTAATAGACATAAAGAACAGACTATTGGTCACAGTGGGAGAGGTGGAGAGGGGATGATTTGAGAGGGTAGTAGTGAAACATATACATTACCATATGTAAATTAGATAGCAAGTGGGAATTTACTGTATGACACAGGGAACCCAAAGCAGAACCCAAAGCTGGTGTTCTGTGATAACATGGAAGGGTGGGGTGGGGCGGAGGTGGCAGGGAGGTTTAAGTGGGAGGGGACATGTGTATACCTGTGACTGATTCATGATGATGAATGGCAGAAATCATCACAATATAGTAAAGTAACTATCTTCCAATTAAAATTAAAAAAAGAAATTGGATCATTTAATTCTCCTGTTTAAACATCTTCATTGACTTTTCATTGTTCTTAAAGGAACATATGTATTCCTTTGATAGTATTAAAGATATCACCTATATGGACACAGCATGTGTCCTGATTCTTTTACCCCTTTTCCCCAGATCTTCAAACAGTTGTGTCTAGGTTACCATTTAGACCTCAACACAAGCATTATCTGGGCATGATCAAGATTGTCACAGAAACTTTCAACGAATTTCCTATAATCAAGAAACAGGAACCAAAAAGGCTTTGTGCCCATAAATGTTGGATACATATAATTTGACCAGCAATAAATTATTATTATTATTATTGGTCTTAAGGAGAATCTTTAAATAATTTGTTCTAAAACAGTAAGAAAAGCAGAAGAGTTCCACGGACATGGGGCAAAATTTTTCTCCACTTGGGATCCAGGCACAGTGAACTTCAGGTCCCTCTGTCATAGCCACATATATTCATACCATCTTTTTTTCTTGCAGTTGAGTTTATTTGTGTAAGTTTTTGATACTTTAATAGCTTTAATACTTTTGATACTTTAATAAGTGAATACCAACACAACTGATTTCAAGTCACGCTTTAATTCTCAATCTACATCAGTCTCTTAGATCTGGCAATACTCAACCCATCTTACCTGGGATAAGGGACCACTTTAGTTTATTTCTCTGCTTAACGTTGAACAAAAAATTCATCCTCTATAACTCACCATTTAATTAAATCTCAGAGATAAATTATTAATTTAAGTAGAAAAGAATAGTCTTATTTCTTTGCCAGGCAAAGAGGGCCATGCTCGGTTAATGCCCTCAAAACTATGTGTGCCGACCTGGAACAGACAGAAGTTTTATAATCATGGTTCAAACAGGGCGTGGTCAGCTTGTGGACATTCTTCTGATTGGTGGTGAAGGTAAGTGGGAGCCTGCATCATCAACCTTCTGGTTCTAACCAGACCCCCAATCTGGGGTCTGTGTGCTTATGGGCAGCATACAGTTAACTTCTCCCACCTGGTAGGGGTTTTGGTCTCTGTAAAACAGCTCAAGATATTGTTGTATGTATCTCTTGATGGGAAACCAGGACCCTGCCCCAAGGCTGCACTTTCTCTTGACTGTCAGTTCCCCCTTTGTCTCCATCCCCTCATTAGGAGCAACTGCTTGAATCTCCCCTTTGGAACTCAGGAAGGTCATGGAGGCTAAATGAAGCCTATTTCCTGAAATCAAGAAATAGGAACACAGAAAGGCTTTGTGCTCAGGAGCCCCACAGGGTCCTGCTGGATTTCACCATCTTCAGTCATTCAGTTTCATTTTCTTGATGACATTTATCATTATCTGAGTATAGGTCATCTGTTCATTTGCTTACTATTTACCCTCTCTCTCCTTCCCACAAATGTTAAGTTCTGTTAAAACAGAGATTCTTATTTCTAGTTCTTTTTATATTCCTACTTTATAGAATGCAGTTACTAGCATAAAGTAGGTGGTCAGTAAATATTTTACTAAAGGAAATGACAACCCACTCCAGTATTCTTGCCTAGAGAATCCCAGGGATTGGGAAGCCTGGTGGGCTGCCATGTGTGGGTTCGCACAGAGTCGGACACGACTGAAGCGACTTAGCAGCAGCAGCAGCAGCAGCAGCAGCAGCAGCAATGTTGTTCAGTCACTTAAGTCGTGTCTGACTCTTTGTGAGCTCATGAAGTGCAGCATGCCAGGCTTCCCTGTCCTTCACTGTCTCTCAGAGTTTGCTCAAACTCATGTCCATTGAGTCAGTGATGCTATCTAACCACCTTATCCTCTGTTATCCCCTTCTCCTCCTGCCCTCAAAGTTTCCTAGCATCAGATTCTTTTCTAATGAGTTAGCTCTTCACATCATGTGGCCAAAGTATTAGAGCTTCAGCCTCAGCATCAGTCCTTCCAATGAGTATTTAGGGTTGATTTCCTTTAGGTTTGACTTGTTTGATCTCCTTAATGTCCAAGGGTCTCTGAAAAGGGTCTTCTCTAGCACTAGGATTCAAAAGTATCAATTCATTGGTACCCAGCCTTCTTTATGATCCAGTTCTCACATCCATTCATAAGTATTGTGTCAGGAAGCATTTAACAGGAGGCTTCCTGTGTGCTGTTTTGGATCTGTCAGGAATCCTTTGTTCCTTATTAATTCAGGAATTAAGAGGAGAAGCAAGCCTCTCCTGGGGCTGAGGGATCCAGGCATTTTCTTCGTTAGTTTTTCAATACCATGATAAGTACCCTCTTCCTTCTTGTGAACCATATGGTAAAAGTGATTGTTTACAACTCTCTCTCTCTTTAATATGGGTCACCTATGTTTTGTAAGTCTGAAATTTTCATCTTTATCTTTGCTGAGACTATATGCCCACACCATGTTGATTAAAACACCTTTGCTCCATCAGAGCTTTGGTCCCCGTGTCTTGCTTTCTCTCCCTCTCTCTCTCAGGCTATTTCTTTGAAGCACAGAGGCTCTCTGAGTTGACTTTCATGCCCGAGCTTCTAAGAGCCTCTTGAGAAGGTGCTTTGCGCCTGCACTCCATAGAGAGGGCTCCTGACGCCTCCGTGAACAGAACAAGCCCCATAGCAGGGACTTTATTGGCTTTCTGTGTAAACCAAGGAATATCAGCCTCTTTCTCTCTTTTACTTTCTTATCGGTTGACTCAGGACCCCCAGGTTCCAGTCCATTAAAGGACCTCAACAGTACTGAAAACACCATAGTTTTCACTATAGGGAACTTTGTTGGCAAACTGATGTCTTTGCTTTTTAGTACATCTTGTAGGTTTGTCATAGCTTCTTCTTCCAAGGAGCAAAAGCATCTATAGCTAAATCATATTTCCTCCCAGAAGGTTTTCCATTAATTGTTATTCTTAGTTAATATACAAAACCATGAAATAGTTAATACTGTATAATTTCTCGTGCCTCTTTCTTTCATTTTCTCTAGCATATTTACAGTTTTGTTCACCTGCATTTATTATACTTGTAGCAAAAGAAGTCTCTGTGGATGAATAAATTTAATACCACATAATTGGAGCTACAATTTGACAATAAAATTATCATTTATGCAGGGGAATATATTCTGACAACATATGCTTAAACCAAAGTAGTAATAAATTGGGGAAGCAAATAAATGTGTCATTGGCATGGAACATGTATTATTTGCACAGAAAAATAATTAAGATAGCCAGAAATGAAAATAGAGCATTTCTAATTATAATTCAAGAATCAGACACATAACTGTATTTTAATCTATCAGTTAATAAAATGTAAAGACATTTCAAAAAATATTAGAGATCTTTAATCAAGTCACATAGTTTTCTGTCTATTTGTGGCAGTGCCTTAGAGAAAGAAAGCAACAGTTCTAAAGCATGCTTATCAAACACCTTAGAGTTCAATATTATTATTTTTTTCTTTTTAGATTGAGAAGCTAAATGGTCTCACAGCAACACATCTGTTAAGTGACAGACTGTGACCTCAGGCTCATCCTCTTGCTTTCCTGCTGCTTCTCAGACAAGGCCTGTGGCATTACTCAGTGACCAGGAATAGTTTATCCTGTATTTCCATATGGCATCCAGAGTTATATGATAATGACTGCTGTGAGTTGCCATTTAGCTAGAACTTTTTATTTTTCTAATGTGAAACCTGATCTTTCTTTTTTGAAGGAAACTTATTGGCTTTGCTCCTATTTTGCTGCTTTTTTCCCAATGATCTTTAGAATTTATTTCAGAATCTTAGATGTTTCACAAGACAGTTTGCAAAGATGAAATGTGCTGTATCAGAAGGCATGATAGCACAGAAAATATTTTTAAATTTGTAAATAAATTATTGTATCCTAATCAGTTATTCACCAGTAGTTTTGGTGTTGTAGCAAGTTATAGTTTTATAGGAATAATAAATTAAAACAATATGACATTCAAAACTATATTGTGGAATAGATTAATGGCTACAGTCATTCAGGTATTCACTGGGAAACCATTTTTCTTATCTATTTGAGCTCTTCAGTATCCTTTCCAAAATATAAAATATGATTATGTCATACAAGATGCATATAGGGCTAGTCACCCAGTGGTGGTTCACATATAAAATGATGATTTGCACTTCTTGTTCACTTACATTAAACATAGTAATTTTGAATGAATTATACATGAAATGAAAAACTGTGATAATTCTCATATTCTAAGACATAAAACAGTTTAAGAAGCTAGAAAAAAATTTTCTTAAAAAGTTGAGTTTGGAACGGGGCCGCACCAGCCACTTCCCAGCCAAGGTGAAAGGGCTCGGGAAGCTAGCTGGCCTTGTTGGCCCTTAAATCGCACGCTGGATAGCCTGGCCCAAGCTACCCTCGCCGAGCCACGCAAAGAAGGATGCTTCTGGCTCTTGTTGGCCTCCCAGGTTTGCTTTCCTTCTTTTCCCGAAGTTGGGCCCTTAGGGGCCCATCTAAAGCCTGTGGCTGCAGGGAAAGTCAAACCCTGAGTGTCCACAGAGTAACCGGAAGTGCCCTCCCAGGCAGAGGGGTGGCACCAGAGGCAGCCGGAGAGAGGGAAGAATTGAGTATTGTTAATAACTATGGACTACAGACCTTTTGGAGCCAAAAACGAGACAGTCTTGAGTCTTTCTCGTTATCGATTGTAAATACCACATAAGGAACGAGTGCATGTGATGCTGGAAACTTGTGAAGAGGAACTGCTCATGACTGAAAGGCCTAAGACAGATGTATCTTTCAGGTTCTTATCGAGAAAATGACTATGAAGAAAATGATGGGCCAGGAAGACCAGTGGAAAACTCCGTAGGAGAGAGACATAGAAAATGTACATACACTTCAGAAGAGAGAGATAATCAGAGAACTCAAGGAAAATATATCATGTATGCCCTCAGATGGGAAAAAAATTTTTTATTCATGTGCATGAGATTACTCAAATAGATGATCAGATATACCAGTGCCTTGAACGTGAGCAAAGCTTTTGTGAAAACTTAGCAGATGATCAGATATACCAGTGCCTTGAACGTGAGCAAAGCTTTTGTGAAAACTTAGCTCTTAATATGTGTGAGAGAACCCACACTGGGGAGAAATCTTAGAGATGTGATATGTGTGAGAAAGCCTTCATCCAAAGCTCAGATCTTTTTTCCACCTCAAAGGATGCACAGTTATGAGAAACTTTATAAATGTAGCAAATGTGAAAAGAGCTTTTGGCACCACTTAGCCCTTTCAGGACATCAGAGAACGCATGCAGGTAAAAAATTCTATGCATGTTATATCTGTGGCAAGAATTTTGGTCAGAGCTCTGATCTTCTTGTCCACCAGTGAAGCCATAAAGGCGAGAAACAGTATCTGTGTAGTGAGTGTGATAAATGCTTCAGCCGAAGTACAAACCTCATAAGGCAACAAAGAACGCACATGGGTGAGAAACTGTTTAAGTGTCTGGAGTGTGAAAAAGCTTTTAGTGGGAAATCCGATCTTATTAGCCACCAGAGAACTCATACTGGTGAAAGACCCTACAAATGTAGTAAGTGTGAGAAAAGTTACCGACACTGGCCAGCCTTCATTGTTCATAAAAAAGTACATACTGGGGAGAAGCTCTATAACTGTGGTGCCTGTGGGAAATGCTTTGGCCAGAAATCAGACCTTATTGTACACCAGAGTCCACACAGGTGAAAAGCCATATAAATGCTTGGAATGTATAAGTTTTACCAGGAGTGCCAACCTCATCAGGCACCAGGCAACTCACACTCACACTTTTAAATGCCTTGAATATGAGAAGAGCTTCAGCTGTAATTCAGACCTTATTGTGCATCAAAGAATTCACATGGAAGAGAAACCGCATCAGTGATCTGCATGTGAGAGTGGCTTCCTCCTAGGCATGGACTTTTTTGCCCAACAGAAAATAAGAACTCACACAGAGGAGTTGCATTATAAATACAGTGTCTGTGATAAAAGCTTTCATCAGAGCTCAGCCCTTCTTCAACATCAGACAATCCACACTGGTGAAAAACCATATATCTGTATATGTGGCTGAGACAGGTCTTGAGCTCAGCCCTCCCCATGTATCAGAAGCCTCACAGATGTCTTGACCAGACAAGAAGTTATTATACCGTAAATAAAAATAAATAAATAAATAAATAAATATGTATGTATGTATGTATGTATGTATTTACAATGTAAGAGAACTCATTTAATATGGAGAACTCAAAGCAAATCTCAGACTTTCCTCAGAGCTCAGACTTTATTGGGGACCAGAAAATCTGTAGTTGTAGGAACTTGAGAAATGGTTTGACCAGAGATCTTTACAGAACCGTATCAATCACTCCAGTGAGAAACCTTACAAATGCCCTGAGTTTTTGGAAAACTTCAGTCCAAGCTCATGTCTTGGAGGATTTATACAAGTGGGAAACTTACAAGTTCAGTGAATGTAAGAAAGTTCTCTAGCAATACTCACCTCTCCTCATTCCAAAATAATTCAGATCAGAAGATGATATTTTTTTAATGCCCTGTGAAACAGTGCTTCTGACAGTATGCACGCCTCATCAGAGGTCAGAAAGCCCCACTGGAAAGAAACCCCAACAGTTGTGAAAAAAGCCTCTTAACAAAACTGTGACTTTATTACCTATCAGAGAAGCCATACTGGTAAAAATTTGTGTATTTTCCTTGAATATGGCAAAAGCATTAAGTGGAGAGCCTTCTTGGGTTTGCAACCCCCCCCCGTCTCCCCCCTTCCCCCAAAAAAAAATCTGATGAAGGACCTTATGAATTCTCTGAATGAGAAAAACTTTTGTCAATGATCAGTTCTTGTACACCAGGGAACTTGTATAAGTGAAAGACCTAAAAATAACCCTAAGTCTGGGGAAAAAAAATAAAAAATCCTTGCAGGAATTCTCTACATTATTGGGCCCCAAAGAAACTACTCTGGAGAGCATTTTATAGACCTCTATAGAGGTCTAACTGTGGACTGTGTACATTTAATAGGTATGATAAGAATGTTCTCATAGTTAGTTTACCCCTGTAGTAGAGGTGAGTTTTAATGGAGTCGACATGCAAACCGTTTTGTTCCCAGAAACTTGTTCTGGGAAGAGCTAGGGCAGGTCAGAGTAGGTCTGTTGGGTAACTCAGGTAAAGGTGCTTTTCTTTTATCTGAACCACTGAATGATTGCTTTACTTTCAGTTTTTAAAATTTGGAACTCTTTAATAAAAGGACTATAATTGGAAAAAAAAAAGTTGGGCTTTCATAAAAGTACTGTTTGAAAACTTTGGGCATATTCTTAAAATCATCTACCTAAACAGCATTCATAATTTTAAGATAATATTTGAAATTTAATTTATATACAGAAGAACATGAATCATGAGTATACAGTTAAGTGAACGTTCAGACAATGAACAGAAGAACCATGTAAGTACCACCAGTTCAACAAATAGAGTATTTCCAGAAAGTAGAAGCAATTCTCATGCTCCCTTCAACTTACGAGCTTTTCATTTATTTTATGAAAGTAAAGGTTGCTCTGACCTTTAGCCCACCATAATATATGTTCCTGAAATTTATATAAGTCAAATAACAAAAAAGCATTCTATTCTGGTTTTTGCTCAAATTTACATTTTTAAAGTCTTATTTTTGCTCTTATGAATGTAGTTTTTTATTAGTAATCTCATTCACTTATTCATATTAGTGTTGATGGCCATAAGAGTTGTTGGCTGCTTCAGGATATTACACATCAGTTAAGTTCAGTTCAGTCACTCGGTCATGTGAACTCTTGGTGACCCCATGGACTGTAGCATGCTGGGCCTCCCTGTCCATCACCAACTTCCAGAGATTACTCAAACTCATGTCCATTGAGTCTATGATGCCATCCAACCATCACATTCTCTGTCATCCCCTTCTGCCTTCAATCTTTCCCAGCACCAGGGTCTTTTCAAATGAATAAACTATTCACATCAGGTGGCAGAAGTATTGGAGTTTCAGCTTCAGCATCAGTCCTTTCAATGAATATTCAGGACTGATTTCCTTTAGGATGGACTGGTTGGATCTCCTTGCAGTCCAAGGGACTCTCAAGAGCCTTCCCAAACACCACAGTTCAAAAGCAACAATTCTTTGGTGCTCAGCTTTCTTTATCCTCCAAATCTCACATCCATACCTGACTACTGGAAAAATAATAGCCTTGACTAGATGGGCCTTTTTTAGCAAAGTAATGTCTTTGCTTTTTAATATGCTGTCTAGGTTGGTCATAACTTTCCTTCCAAGGAGTAAGCGTTTTTTAATTTCATGGCTGCAATCACCATCTGCAGTGATTTTGGAGCCCAGGAAAATAAAGTCAGCCACTTTTTCCATTGTTTCCTCATCTATTTGCTATGAAATGCAAATAGGATCAGAAATGGGACTAGATGCCATGATCTTCGTTTTCTGAATGTTGAGCTTTAAACCAACTTTTTCACTCTCCTCTTTCATCAAGAAGCTCTTTAGTTCCTTTTTACTCTCTGCCATAGGGGTGGTGTCATCTGCATATCTGAGGTTATTGATATTTCTCCTGGCAATCTTGATTCCAGCTTGTGCTTCATCAGCCCAGTGTTTCTCATGATGCACTCTGCATATAAGTTAAATAAGCAGGGGGACAATATACAGACTTGACGTACTCCTTTTCCTATTTGGAACCCGTCTGTTGTTCCATGTCCAATTCTAACTGTTGCTGTATGACATGCATACATGTCAGGTTTCTCAAGAGGCAGGTCAGGTGGTCTGGTAATCCCATCTTTTTCAGAATTTTCCAGAGTTTACTGTGATCTACACAGTCAAAGGCTTTGGCATAGTCAATAAAGCAGAAATAGATGTTTTTCTGGAAGTCTCTTGCTTTTTTGATGATCCAGTGGATGTTGGCAATTTGATATCTGGTTCCTCTGCCTTTTCTAGATTCAGCCTGAACATCTGGAAGTTCATGGTTCATGTATTGCTGAAGCCTGGCTTGGAGAATTTTGAGCATTACTTTACTAGCGTGTGAGATGAGTGCAGTTGTGTGGTAGACTGAGCATTCTTTGGCATTACCTTTCTTTGGGACTGGAATGAAAACTGACCTTTTCCAGTCTTGTGGCCACTGCTGAGTTTCCAAATTTGCTGGCATATTGAGTGTAGCACTTTCACAACATCATCTTTTAGGATTTGAAACAGCTCAACTGGAATTCCATCCCCTCCACTAACTTTGTTTGTAGTGATGCTTCCTGAGGCCCACTTGACTTCACATTCCAAAACGTCTGGCTCTAGGTGAATGATCATGCCATCAGGATATTTCTGTCATGAAGATCTTTTTGGTACAGTTCTGTGTATTCTTGCCACCTCTTCTTAATATCTTCTGCTTCTGTTAGGTCCATACCATTTCTGTCCTTTCTTTTGCCCATCTTTACATGAAATGTTTCCTTGGTATCTCTAATTTTCTTGAGGAGATCTCTAGTCTTTCCCATTCTGTTGTTTTCCTCTATTTGTTTGCATTGATCACTGAAAGGCTTTCTTATTTCTCCTTTCTACTCTTTGGAACTCAGATGGGTATATCTTTCCTTTTCTCCTTTGCTTTTCACTTCACTTCTTTTCTCAGCTATTTGTAAGATCTCCCCAGACAACCATTTTGCCTTTTTGCCTTTATTTTTCTTGCTGATGGTCTTGATCCCTGTCTCCTATACAATGTCACAAACCTCCATCCATAGTTCTTCAGGCACTCTGTCTAGCAAATCTAATCCCTTTAATCTATTTGTCACTTCCACTGTATAATCATAAGGCGTTTGATTTTGATCATTCCTGAATGGTCTAGTGCTTTTCCCTACTTTCTTCATTTTGTAATTCAAGGCCAAGCTTTCCTGTTACTCCAGGTATCACTTGACTTCCTCTTTTGCATTCCAGTCTCTTATGATGAAAAGGACATTTTATTGTCATTATTTTTAGAAAGTCTTTTAGGTCATTATAGAACCATTTGAGTTCAGCTTCTTTGGCAGTGAGTTGGGGTGTAGACTTGAATTTCTGTGAAGTTGAATGATTTGCCTTGGAAACAAACAGGGATCATTCTGTCATTTTTGAGATTGCACCCAAGTACAGCATTTCAGACTCTTTTGTTAACTATGAGGGCTACTCCATTTTTTTCTAAGGGATTCTTGCCCACAGTATTAGACATAATGGTGTTGTGAATTAAATTCGCCCATTCCAGTCCATTTTATTTTATTTTTTTAACACTTTATTCTAAGTTACAATACTGTATTGGTTTTGCCATACATTGACATGAATCAGCCACAGGTGTACACGATCTCCCAATGCTGAAGCCCCCTCCCACCTCCCACCCCATATCATCTCTCTAGATCATCCACTGCACCAGCCCCAAGCATCCTGTATCCTGTATTGAACATATTTACTGATTCCTACAGTGTCGGTATTCAGTCTTGCCATCTCCTCTTTGACCACTTCCAATTTACCTTGATTCATGGCTCTAACATTCCAGGTTCCTATGCAATATTGCTCATTACATCATCAGACTTTCCTTCCATCACCAGTCCCATCCACAACTGGACGATGTTTTAGCTTTGGATCCATCTGTTCATTCTTTCTGAAGTTATTTCTCCATTCTTCTCCAGTAGCATATTGGGCACATATAGACTTCGGGAGCTCAATTTTCAGTGTCGTATCTCTTTGCCTTTTCATCCTGTTCATCAAGTTCTCAAGGCACAGATACTGAAGTGGCTTGCCATTCCCTTCTCCAGTGGACCACATTTTGTCAGAACTCTTCACCATGATCCATCCATCTTGGGTGGCTCTACACAGTGTGGCTCATAGTTTCATTGAGTTAGACAAGGCTGTGGTTCATGTGAATAGTTTGATTAGTTTTCTGCGATTGTGGTTTTCATTCTGTCTGCCCTCTGATGGGTAAGGATAAGAGACTTATGGAAGCTTCCTGAGGGGAGAGACTGACTGGAAGGGAAACTGGTTCTTGTTCTGATGGGTAGGGTCATGCTCAGTAAATCCTTTATCCAATTTTATGTTGATGAAATGCTTGGGACAGTGCAAACTATTACTGAAGAAACTCATCTCTGTGGTCAAACTCAAAACAGCTCATGTATTCCATTGCTCTTCTTTTGCCCAGGATTTAAAAATCAAGCAAGCTGTAAATCAGTTCTTTCCAAATGTCAAAGTACCATGTTGCTAGATTGTTTTTGAAGTATTGAGTAAATATTAATAATCATGAAAGAGAAGAGGTGTATGCAAAATGGGTAAATGGTGAAGTTTCTAAGTGGTTCACACAACCTGGATGCCCAGCAAAAAACATTTCTGGAGAAAGGAACAAAATTCTGTTTACATAGTGACCTAGGAACTCAGAGGGGCTCTCCTGACCTCATCCACTTTGATCATTGCCTGGATCAACCACCTCCTCCTTAGCATCCATATATGCTCCCTTCTCATTGTGTTTGGGACATGGACTGGATTGTCCAGCAAGAAGAACTTGACTTAGTCACATCGTGTCCTTCAGACCATCCTTTTGAGATCACATTTTGAATCGCCTAAAGACAGAGAGTCCCTTGAACAGCAGGGAGATTAAACCAGTCAATCCTAAAGGAGGTCCACCCTGAATAATTGTTGAAAGGACTGATGCTGAAACTAGAGCTCCAGTCCTTTAGCCACCTGATGCCAAGAGCCAACTCATTGGAAAAGACCCTGATGCTGGGAAAGATTAAGGCAGGAGTATAAGCAGGCAGCAGAGGATGAGATGGTTGCATGGCTTCACTGACTCAATGGACATGAGTTTGAGCAAATTCTGGGAGGTTGTGAAGGACAGGGAAGCCTGGCATGCTGCAGTTTATGGGGTGGCAAAGAGTCAGCACAACTTAGTGACTGAACAGCAACAACAAAGGAAGAGAGGGTTTTATGAGGAAGGTAATATGAGACTTTTCCTAGAAAATTTTGTAATCAATACAGTAGAGACATTACCTGAAAGTAGTATTTTGCATATGGATAATATTTTAGAATACTGTATTATTATAATATACTCAAGAACATGTTCTTTGTTGTATCCCACCACTGCTGATGTGTTTATTAAGTTTATTGCTCATACCAATTGAGTGAAAAAAAGTGAAGCTGATTACTTCACTGCTTCTGAAACTAGCTCTGAGAATGTTGTTTCTCTGTGCTTAATCTGATATTAGCTATCAGGTAAGTTCTACAAAGCATTGGAAACAAAGTTTTAAATACATTTTTATTGTGTGTGCATCTTTATTAAGAATTAAGACTTCTCAACTCAGAGGTACACCTGAGCATGCTCATGAGAAATTAATTTACATTTTTATTAACATTGATATAGATGATATAAATTTACAACCTAATTTAAACTTTTAAAAATACATTTAGATTCTATGCTACAAATTTCAGTTGTTATCTTTTCAAGAGAACATTGGAGATCTAAAAATACCAATACCATTTCAAAAATATTAACTTAATCAAATGATCCATGCTCATAGCTAACCCAGAAAATGATGTTGGCCATATAAGAACATTAATGTTGACAGAGGGTGAGATGGTTGAATGGCATCACTGACTCAATAAACATGAGTTTGAGCAAACTCCGAGAGATAGTGAAGGACAGGGAAACCTGGCATGCCACAGTCCCTGGGGTCACAGAGAGTCAGAATGACTGAGCAACTGAACATCACCACAATATTATACCCAGGGTAGAAACCAATGGTAGTTATTATACAGAAAAAGTTGGCTTAAGGGGGGGATATAGGAGTCCAAAAATACTTTCTAGAAAAAATAAATATATGCTTTAGTCTTATATAATAGTCATTGGTATTTCAGCAGCAGGAGAATTAGCAATAACATGGTTTCATGACATGGTCATAAGATGTAATAACACACTGATAAACTTCCAAGAGACAAAGAGTACAAAATAAGATGAAAAGGATAGGTTATCTTTACAAAATGCCAATGAAATATACATGCTATGAAATGTATTTCTTAAATAGAGTCCTTAAGCCCAAATCTTATTTTGTGCTACTTCCATGAAGCTTTTTTAAGTTTTTTGTTTTACTGTTTTTAATATGCTTATAGTACCTACATTTTATGATAGTGTATAAATGTGCTCTAAACAGTGATTTAACAAACATAATATCTCTTTTCTATAATTACATTGTTCCTAAAATGAAAATGTTATTTTTATCTTTAGCCTCTGGTAACTAGCTCACTCCTGGGAAATAATTTTTACTGTGGAAAAATGAATGAAATATGATGGAAATAGCAGGCGAAACATAGAAACAGAAAATGGTATTTGTTATAGCTTAAACCTCACCGTGAAGCAGAGATGTTCAATTTGAATCGAGGTAAGGTGCTTGGTGTTATATTGAGGCTTTTGCTGAAACACAGTAAAAAACACTCAGTCTCTTTTGAAGAACCTTGCAGTAGTTCAGAAACCTGAATCCCCTGGATTGGCTCACTATGAAAGAATAATGTTATAACATTGTTTTCACAGTTCAGTTCAGTTCAGTTCAGTTCAGTGGCTCAGTCTTGTCCGACTCTGCGATCACATGAATTGCAGCACGCCAGGCCTCCCTGTCCATCACCAACTCCCAGAGTTCACTCAAACTCACATCCATCGAGTTGGTGATGCCATCCAGCCATTTCATCTTCTGTCGTCCCCTTCTCCTTCTGCCCCCAGTCCCTCCCAGCATCAGAATCTTTTCCAATGAGTCAACTCTTCGCATGAGGTGGCCAATGTACTGGAGTTTCAGCTTTAGCATCATTCCTTCCAAAGAAATCCCAGGGCT
>SJYF01000589.1:774626-799215 GCA_006410515.1 Procapra przewalskii
TTCTTTGTGTATTTTCTGTATTTAAATCTAATTCTGTATTATTTTTTATATTTTCCTTTGTCTACAGGAATAATAATTGCATTTACAGTTGTTAGATGTACCAATTGTTTTAAACACACACACACACAAACACACATATTTTATTCTTCACAAAAATTCTATGAACTACATGTTATTATGTGTCAGATTAGGAAGGCAAAGTAGGAAAAGTGTAAGTAATCATTCTTAGGCTACAGACCAAGTTAATGGTAAATTAGGGATTCATACTCAAGCAGTCTAATTTCAGAGTTTATAGATTTAAATTTATTTTATATATCACATAGCATTTTTACTATTTTCTTCATTAAAATTTTATATAACATAAAATAAACAGAGTAATTTTTCCAAACAATTGATGGTATACTTAATTTTTATTAAAAGAATCAAAATTAAATGATTTTCACAATACAAAGCAAATTCAAATAAAGGACACTAAGTATGGAATTTTTGTTGTTCAGCTGCTCAGTTGTGTCTAACTCTTTGTGACCCTATGGACTGCAGCACACCAGGCTTCCCTGTCTATCACCAACTCCCAGAGTTTGCAAACTCATGCCAATTGAATCGATGATGTCATCTAACCATGTCATGCTCTGCCATCCCTTCTCCTGCCTTCAATATCTCTGAACATCAGAGTCTTTTCTAATATATCAGGTCTGCACATCAGTTGACAAAATTATTGAACCTTCAGCATCAGTATCAGTCCTTTCAATGAATATTCAGGGTTGCTTGATTTCCTTGCAGCCCAAGGGACTCTCAAGAATTACCTCCAACACCACAGTACAAAAGCATCAGTTCTTTCGTACTCAGCTATCTCTATGGTCCAGCTCTCACGTCTGCACATGACTACTGGGAAACCCATAACTTTGACTAGATGGACTTTGTCGGCAAAGTAATGTCTCTGCTTTTTAATATGCTGTCTAGGTTTGTCATAGCTTTTTTTCCCAAAGATCAAGTGTCTTCTAATTTCATGGTTGCAGTCACCATCTGTAGTGATTTTGAAGCCCAAGAAAATAAAGTCTGTCACCATTTCCCCCACTGTTTCCCCATCTATTTTCCATGAAGTGATGGGACTGGATACCATGATCTTAGTGTTTAGAATGTTGAGTTTTAAGCCAGCATTTTTACTCTCCTCTTTCACATTCATCAAGAGGCTCTTTAGTACCTCTAGCCTTTCTGCTGTAACTGTGGTGCCATCTGCATATCTGAGGTTATCGATATTTCTCCAAGCAACCAGCTTGTGCTTTATCGACCCTGACATTTTGCATGGTGTACTCCACATATAAGTTAAATAACCAGAATGACAATATACAGCCTTGATGCACTCCTTTCCCAATTTGGAACCTGTCCATGGTTCCATGTCTGGCTCTAAATGTTGCTTCTTGACCTGCACTCAGGTTTCTCAGGAGGCAGGTAGGTGGTCTGGAATTCCCATATCTTGAAGAATTTTCCACAGTTTGTTGTGATTCACACAGTCAAAGGCTTTAGCTTAGTCAATGAAGCTGAAGTAGATGTTTTCCTGGAATTCTCTTGCTTTTTTGATGATCCAACAGATGTTGGGCAGTTTGATCTCTAGTTCATCTGTCTTTGCTAAATCCAGATTGAACATATGGAAGCTCTCAGTTCATATACTATTGAAGATTCTCTTGGAGAATTTTGAGCATTACTTGGCTAACATATGAAAAGAATGTAATTATGTGGTAGTTTGAACATGACACTTCCTTTCTTTGGGATTCAAATGAAAACTGACCTTTTCCATTCCTTTGGCCACTGCTGAGTTTTCCAAATTTGCTGGTATTTTGAGTGCAGCACTTTAACAGCATCATCTCTTAAGATTTGAAAAAGCTCAAATGGAATTCCATCACCTCCACTAGCTTTGTTTGTAGTGATACTTCCTAAGGCCCACTTGACTTTGCACTCCAGGATGTCTAGCTCTAAGTGAGTGATCATACCATTGTGGTTATCTGGGTCATTTATATATTTTCTGTATAATTCTGTGTACTCTTGCCCTCTTCTTAATATCTTCTGCTTCTGTTAGGTCCATACAGTTTTTGTGCTTTATCATGCCCATCTTTGCATGAAATGTTCCTTGGTATCTCTGATTTTCTTGAAGAGATCTCCAGTCTTTCCCATTCTATTCTTTTTGTCTATTTCTTTTCATTGTTCAGATATGAAGGCTTTTAGGAATCCTTTTCTAAAAATTTTATTAACTGTATCCTATGTACCTTAGTCTTATGGTAGAAAGTGAAGAAGAACTAAAGAGCCTGTTGATGAAAGTGAAAGAGGAGAATTAAAAAGTTGGCTTAAAATTAAATATTCAGAAAACTATGATCATGGCATTTGGTGCCTCACTTCATGGCAAATAGATGGGGAAATTACGGAAAAAGTGACTGTATCTTGGGGGGTCCAAAATCACTGCAGAAAGTGACTGCCATGAAATTAAAAGATACTTGATCCCTGGAAGAAAAGTTATGACCAAGTTAGACAGCATATTAAAAAGCAGGTACATTACTTTTCCAACTAATATTCATCTAATCAAACTATATTTTTTCCAGTAGTCATGTGTACATGTGAGAGTTGTACCATAAAGAAAGCTGAGTGCCGAAGAATTGATGCTTTTGAACTGTGGTGTTGGAGAAAACTCTTGAGAGTCCCTTGGACTGTAAGGAGTTCCAACCAGTCAGTCTGAAATCAGTCCTGAATATTCATTGGGAGGACTGATGCTGAAACTCCATTATTTTGGCCACCTGATGCGAAGTACTTACTCATTGGAAAATACCCTGATGCTAGGAAATATTGAAGGCAGGAGGAGAAGGGGATGACAGAGGATAAGATGGTTGGATGGCATCACCAACTTGATGGTCATGAGTTTGAGTAAGCTCCAGGAGTTGGTGATGAACAGGGAAGCCTCACATGCTGCAGTCCATGGTGTCGCAAAGAGTCAGACACAACTGAGGAACTGAACTGAACTGCATTTTATGTGCATGTTTTAATAAAGTTCACAGAACTACTTATTAATTTTAACTACAAGAGAGAATAATGAGGGAATTGACGTCTTCATTAATATACTAATTTATACTAATTAAAATTTATGAACTAGACTTCTGCTTCTGGCAATAATCAAGTAAAATGTTCAGACTTAACCTCAACCATTCCTGGATTGGGGAGATTCCCCCAGAGAAGGAAATGGCAACCAACTCCAGTATTCTCTGGAGAATCCAATGGACGTGGGAGCTTGGCAAGCTACAATATGCGGTCGCAAGAGTTGGACATGGCTGAGCAACTAAGCACACACCCTCAACCATGAACTATTAGAGAACAGGGGAAAACACCCAAACAAAAAGACTGCAGATAATCGATAACATAAGACCATGATCACCCAAGGTGGAAAAATAAGGAATGTGAGAAATAAAATTGCCTAGAGACACATTACAGTGCATAGACAGAGATCCCAGGTAGAGCTCAGCAATATCACTGAGCTAAGCATATAGGTAAAGAATCCTCATGCAATGCAGGAGATGCAAGAGGCGCGGGCTCAATCCCTGGGTCAAGAAGATCTACTAGAAGAGATCATCAAAACCCACTCTAGTATTCTTAACTGGAAAACCATGTGTACAGAGGAGCCTGGCTATCTATGGTCCATAGGGTTGCAAAGAGTTAGACATGACTGAAGCGACTGAGCACAGGCATGGAGCATATGGAGATTAAAGTTTAGGTGCACTGAGGTAGCTGTAAGTTGTAAGGCATAGTTCAGTATAAGAGGAACCTATGTAGAAAATGAGCACTAAAACTCTACATAACAATTGCCATGAATCTTCACAGAATACTTAAATGCATATATGTACAATGAAAGCTTATGAGACTAGGAAAAAAATGATAGGGTGATGGTATAAGCTAGAAAATTCTCAGATATTACATGAGATGTAGAGATACTCAAGATCCAACAACATTACTGGAGAGTCAACTGTCAACAACTTTTGACATTCAGTAAGATTATTAGTTCCTCTTTTAGTATCCTATCATTTTTGCCATTTTATACTATTCATGGGGTTTTCAAGGCAAGAATACTGAAGTGGTTTGCCATTCCCTTCTCCAGTGGACCACATCTGTCAGACCTCTCCACCATGACCCGCCCAACCTGGGTGGCCCCACATGGCATGGTGTAGTTTCATTGAGTTAGACAAGGCTGTGGTCCATGTGATCAGATTGGCTAGTTTTCTGAGATTATGGTTTCAGTGTGTCTACCTTCTGATGCCCTCTCGCAACACCTAACCTCTTACTTAGGTTTCTCTCACCTTGGACGTGGGGTATCTCTTCATGGCTACTCCAGCAAAGCACAGCCGCTGCTCCTTACCTTGGAAGAGCGGTATCTCCTGATGGCCACCCCTCCTGACCTTGAATGTGGAGTAGCTCCTCTAGGCCTTCCTGCGCCTGCACAGCCACTGCTCTTTGAATGTGGGATTGCTTCTCTGCAAGTCAGGAGGCAACAGTTACAACTGGACACTGAACAACAGACTGGTTCCAAATAGGAAAAGGAGTACGTCAAGGCTGTATATTGTCACCCTGCTTATTTAACATATATGCAGAGTGCATCATGTGAAACGCTGTGTTGGAAAAAGCACAAGCTGGAATCAAGATTGCTGGGAGAAGTATCAATAACCACAGACATACAAAAGACACCACCCTTATGGTAGAAAGTAAAGAGGAACTTAAAAGCTTCTTGATGGAGAGTGAAAATGTTGGCTTAAAGCTCAACATTCAGAAAACTAAGATCATGACATCTGGTCCCATCATGTCATGGCAAATAGATGGGGAAACAGTGGAAATAGTGTCAGACTTTATTTTGTGGGGCTCCAAAATCACTGCATATGGTGATTGCAGCCATGAAATTAAAAGACACTTACTCCGTGGAAGGAAAGTTATGACCAACCTGGAAAGCATATTCAAAAGCAGAGACGTTACTTTGCCAACAAAGGTCCATCTAGCCAAGGCTTTGATTTTTCCAGTGGTCATGTATAGATGTGAGAGTTTGACTGTGAAGAAAGATAAGTGCTGAAGAATTGATGATTTTGATCTGTGGTGTTGGAGAAGACTCCTGAGAGTCCCTTAGACTACAGGGAGATCCAACCAGTCTATCATAAAGGAGATCAGTCCTAGGTGTTCATTGTAAGGACTGATGTTGAAGCTGAGACTCCAATACTTTGGCCACTTCATGTGAAAAGTTGACTCATTGGAAAGGACCATGATTATGGGAGGGACAGGAGGCAGGAATAGAAGGGGACAAGAGAGGATGAGATGGCTAAATATTATCACCAACTCGATGGACATGAGTTTGGGTAGACTCTGGGAGTTGGTGATGGACAGGGAGGCCTGACGTGCTGCAATTCGTGGGGGTCACAAAGAGTCGGACACGACTGAGTGACAGAACTGAACTGAACTGACTTACAATTCTTAGGTTAATATTTTAGTAGTAAGACAATGACAGTAGTAAGCCTAATTTGTCTAGTCTGGCAGTAAGATTACTGGTAATAATAAGCCATAATAAATCATAATAAACTGCTCTACAGCTTTGGTAGATTCACTCTGTGGAATAGAAACAACACCAGAAGCTACACATATATTAATATTATTATATTATTTTTTATTTCATTCAAAGACATGCAAATAACTTTAAAAGCAGTCTTTATCTATCATGGTCCTTATGCATAGATTTGGGTTTCCCAGGTGGCTCAGTGACAAACAATCTGCCTGCCAATGCAGGAGTTGCAGGAGACACAGCTTCAATTCCTGGGTGAGGAAGGTTTCCCTGTAGGAGGAAATGACAGTCCATTCCAATGGGAAATCTCATAGACAGAGAAGCCTGGTGGGCTACAGTCCATGGGGTCACAAAGAGTTGGACATGACTGAGTGACTTAACATGCAGCAGAGCATACATAAATTTAGGTAAAAATGAAGATTTGGAGGAAGTCAACATTATTTGTTAAGAGCAAAGGAAGTTTGTTTGTAATTCTCTAGGAAATCACCAGAGAAGGCAATGGCAACCCACTCCAGTACTCTTGCCTGGAAAATCCCATGGCGGAGGTGCCTGGTAGGCTGCAGTCCACGGGGTGCTAAGAGTCTGACACGACTAAGCAACTTCACTTTCACTTTTCACTTTCATGCATTGGAGAAGAAAATGGCAACCCACTACAGTATTCTTGCTTTGAGAATCCCAGGGACAGGGAAGTCTGGTGGGTAGTCATCTATGAAGTCGCACAGAGTCGGACATGACTAAAGTGACTTAGCAGCAGCAGCAGCAGCAGCAGCAGCAGGAAATCACCAGATGACAGAAAACTAAATTTATAGTTTAATTTCATGTATTTTTATACAGTATTCCTAGATTTCCTAAAATTACTCACTTTTATCATTGAGATAGTCTCACAGAAGCCTTCTAATACTTAGTCTATATGCAAATAAATTGAAAACAATGGTCATTGTCATAAGCATCACTATATATGTGTGTGTGTGTGTGTGTGTGTGTGTGTGTGTGTGTGTATTACATAAACAAACGAATCAAGTACTCAGGAGTAATATATACCCATTTAAACAATGAAATTAGTGAAAGTTAATTGTTTAAGTTTTAGCCCTTTGCCCAGTTACTTTACCAAAAGCTTATGTATTTATTGAACCAAGTATAAAAAGTGTGTGAAGATAAGCCAGATAATTTATTAACTCTTAAATTGAGTCATCAGTCTGTTGAAAGGCTAATTAGGCCAATCTGAGAATATATCAACCCCATAATTACTCAGACTAACTATATTAATCATCTAAAATATGTTCATGAGAAACTGATAATGTCTAACCTTGTGGCTTTGCAATGACCTTAGTTCAATGAGAAAATGAAATCCATGTATGATTCACTGAATCAGACAGAATCAGTTCAGTTCAGTTCAGTCGCTCAGTCTTGTCCGACTCTTCGCGACCCCATAAATTGCAGCACGCCAGGACTCCCTGTCCATCACCAACTCCTGGAGTTCACTCAGACTCACGCTCATCAAGTCAGTGATGCCATCCAGCCATCTCATCCTCTGTCGTCCCCTTCACCTCCTGCCCCCAATCCTTCCCAGCATCAGAGTCTTTTCCAATGAGTCAACTCTTCGCATCAGGTGGCCAAAGTACTGCATTTTCAGCTTTAGCATCATTCCTTCCAAAGAAATCCCAGGGCTTATTTCCTTCAGAATGGACTGGTTGGATCTCTTTGCAGTCCAAGGGACTCTCAAGAGTCTTCTCCAACACCACAGTTCAAAAGCATCAATTCTAGTAGACTCTGATACTGGGAGGGATTGGAGGCAGGAGGGGGACGACAGAGTGTGAGATGGCTGGATGGCATCACTGACTTGATGAGCGTGAGTCTGAGTGAACTCCAGGAGTTGGTGATGGACAGGGAGGCCTGGTGTGCTGTGATTCATGGGGTCACAAAGAGTCAGACACGACTGAGCCACTGAACTGAACTGAAGACTAACTTTTGGCTAATAATAGGTCAACAAACCAGTATTCATATCAATTGGTTTATGGTTGGAGGATGACACATCTTGTGCCATCCTATCTCAAAAATGCATATTGTGGGAGAGGAGCCTGGTGAAACTCCATCACTCTCAAGATGTCTCTCATAATTATCTGATTCAAAGATTTCTAACAGACATAAAACATCTGGCTAAAGACTAGCACTCTCCATCTCCCTTCTCATGTCTGTGTTAGAGGCTTTCTCTGTTCCTTTTTATACTTTAATAAAACTCTGTTATACAGAAGCTCTTGAGTGATCAAGCCTGGTTCTTGGTCCTGAAGTTAAATTTTCTTCTTCAGAGATCCAATACCATTCACCACGAACTATTAATACTACAACTTAAGGGACCCAAAATAAGCCCAAAGAGAAAAAACAATCTTGAGAGCAAAGAACAACAATGGGAAATTGAAGCTTCTTGAATTCAAAACAGGTAAGAATGCCACAGCAGTCAAAACTGTGTTCTACCAGCAACAAAAGTGGCAGAGAGACCAACGAATAATAAGGAAGGAATCTTGAAAAACTTCGCACATGTCTGGCCAAATGATCTTTGCCAGGGTTCTAAAATTACCAAGTGAAGAAAAGAGGGTCTCCTCAACAATCAACAGAAAGGCTACCTAAAGAATGAGAGGAAGTATCTGCAAACTTTGTATGTGAATAAGGGGCCAATATCCAGAATATACAAGCAACTACCACAGACTTCCAAACAACAGCAGGCAAATAACTAACTGATTTTGAAAAATGTATGAAAAGCTTCAATAGACATTTTTTTCATAGAATACAGAGAAGTGATCCACATACACAGGAAATGTGCTCAGCATCACTAAGAACCAGTGAAATGGAAACCAAGTCAAAGGAGATATCACATTTTAGGATGTGTATTATAAGAAAAGAATAACAGTTATTGGCAAGGATGTAGATAAGTGAAACTTTTGTGGCCTGTTTGTAGGAGTGTAAAATGGCATAACCATTATGGAAAAGTTTGGAAGTTCCTCAAAAAATTATTAAGAGATCTATCATAAGATCTAGGCAATATTCTTTTGAGTGTATGTCCAAAGGAGATAAAATAAGAATGTCCAGGAGATATCTACAGTCTAATGTTCATTAATGCATTTTACACAACTAAGATAGAAAAACTGCCCACTGTTCATAGGCAGAAAAATCAATAAAGAAAATATGACATACACATACACTACAATATGATTTAGCATTTAAAAATGAAGGTTATCTTGTCATTGGCCGCAGTATGAATGAAGCTGGGGAATATTGGTAAGATTGGGGAGCAGTACCACACAATTCCATTTACCTAAGGTATCAAAAGGAAAATTCAGAGAAGCAGAAAGTAGGATGGTTCCAAGAGCTGGGAGAAGGTTGACATAGGGAGTGTCTGCCAAGTGGTTATAAAATTTTAATTGAAGGATGGAAAATTTCTGGGGACTTGCTGCACAACAGGGGACATTGAGTTAACAGGACTGACTGAATATTTCTAAGCTTAAGAGGGAAAGCTTGAGTTAACTTCCTCCGTCTATGCCTGGAGGCTCATTCTTTCTCTGATTCCTCTAGAACTGGGTGTGGCATGCCTGTAACACCAGGGGCTCCCTGAGGCACCCAAGCCTCCCCAGTACTGAGGGGGGTGGGGACTCATTCTAAGGCTCACATAGGAAAGAGTTTGAATGAGGGAAGTGGCAGAGTGATGAATGATGACCAATCAAAATGTGATAAGACCTATTAAGGGAGGATTTACGATTAAATGAAGGTGTGACTGACGCAGTAAGGAGGATTCTGAAACACAGTTTTGTTCATGAAGAATCCTATAGGGCTTCCCTGATGGCTCAGTAGTTAATAATCTACCTGCCAATGCAGGAGATATGAGCTCAGCATCTGGTCTGGAAAGATTCCACATGCCATCAAACAACTAAAATGTGTACCACAATGGCTGCATCCACATGCCAAAATTACTGAAGGTCAAGAGCCCTAGAAGCCATGCTCTGCGACAAATAAGTCACCAAAGAGATAAGCCTACATTCTACAACTACAGAGTTTCCCTGGCTCTCCATAAGTAGAGAAAAGCCTGACCAGCAATGAAGACCCAGCAGAGTCTACAAAAAAAGTTAATAAAAATTATGGCAGAAAGTGAAGAAGAACTAAAGAGCCTCTTGATGAAAGTGAAAGAGAATGAAAAAGTTGGCTTAAAGCTCAACATTCAAAAACCTGAGATCATGGCATCCAGTCCCATCACTTCATGGCAAATAGATGGGGAAACAGTGGAAACAATGACTGACTTTATTTTTCTGGGCTCCAAAATCACTGCAGATGGTGACTGCAGCCATGAAATTAAAAGGCACTTACTCCTTGGAAGAAAGATTATGACCATCTTAGCATATTCAAAAGCAGAAACATTACTTTGTCAACAAAGGTCGGTCTAGTCAAGGCTATGGTTTTTCCAGAGGTCATGAATGGATGTGAGAGTTGGACTGTGAAGAAGGCTGAGTGCCAAATAATTGATGCATTTTAACTGTGGTGTTGGAGAAAACTCTTTAAAGTCCCTTGGACTGCAAGGAGATCCAACTAGTCCATCCTAAAGGAAATCAATCCTGAATATTCATTGGAAGTACTGATGCTGAAGCTGAAACTCCAATATTTTGGCCACCTGATGCAAAGAGCTGACTCATTTGAAAAGAGCCTGATACTGGTAAAGATTGATGGCAGGAGAAGGGGACAACAGAGAACGAAATGGTTGGATGGCATTACTGACTCAATGGACCTGGGTTTGGGTGGACTCTGGGAGTTGGTGATGGACAGGGAGGCCTGGTATGCTGTGGTTCATGGTTGTAAAGAGTCACACACGAGTGAGCAACTGAACTGAAAGGAACTTAAAAAGAATCCTGTAAACATTTTCCTGGGTAGTGATGGCATTTGTCTTCCACGTTAAAGGATTTTACTTGGTATAAAATCAGTGGATATAGTGAATGTTTATATTTTGTTTAATTTATATATATATACACATTAATGTACATGGTGATAGGAAACTTTTTGGGGAAGTTGACACCAGTAACAGTGAGGTTTGAAAGTGAAAGTGAAGTTGCTCATTTGTGTCCGACTCTTTACGATCCCAGGGACTGTAGCCTACCAGGCTCCTCCGTCCATGGGATTTTCCAGGCAAGAATGCTGGAGTGGGTTGCCATTTCCTTCTCTAGGGGATCTTCCCAACCCAGGGATCGAACCCATGTCTCCTGCATTGCAGACAGACGCTTTAACCTCTGAGCCACCAGGGAAGCCCAACAGTGATATTTAAGATGACAAAAATGGAGGAAAACACAACACAAAAAAATCACAGACACACAAAGAATCACACTATTCATTACACATAGAGACACACCCAGTCTCTATGTGTATGGTTAAACGTACACTATTAACCATAATATAGCTTCTTCCTGAAACTACAGTAATCAGCTACATTGCTCTATTTATAAATTACTTTCTATCACCAGGGGCCCTATACTCATTCCCAGCAGGAATTTGGAATCAGTTTGTCCTCTACTCTAAAACTAGTGAGAAAGCCCCAGGTTTCTCATCTACAAACTTTTTTCTCCCAAAAATGAATGATTCTAGAATACATACCGCTTTCACATTCTGAAAGGGCCTCCTGAAAGTACAGAAGAGAAGACACTGTGAGGGTAAGATCACATAGATGCACAAACTTCAGTTCATTTGGTGACAGTAGAAAACCTGTGGTGGGCAGTGGTGGAGTCCTGGGAACCCAGCAAGATCAGAGCACACATACTCAGGATGAAAGGCAAGACGTTTGCTTGCAGGAAGGAATTCCAAGTCTATTTGGGTTGGAAATTGCAGAATTCTTTTCCCAGAAGAAATGTTGCTGCAGGAGAGAGAACTCTACTCTACAAGGTATAATGGATGCTAAAAATTTTAATATTCTGTGGACTGAGGCATCATGAGTCCATAATAAGACTCTCACTCCACATTATCCCAACCAGGGAAATCATCTCTATCTGAAATAAACACCCTCAAAGACTCACAACTTAATTATACTGAAAGAGATATAAAACAATATTTCTATCTCAGACCAGAAAAAGAAAAAAAAAGAAAAACAGCTTGCCTTGGAGAAACACTGAGTTTCTTCTGTCTTGTCACAAAATAGGTTGATTGGCAGGTCATCAGTGAAACCTAGGGGACACAGAATGACTGTTAGAACACTAGAGAGGAGCTCAGAAATCATGCAGGGTGTTCTCTCTTTGTGTGGACATGGGGTGGCATGTATGCATCTGGGACATTAATAAGCATGGGCTGAACTTGTGTTCATCCATCCTCTTTGGTAGAGGAAGGAAAGCAAAGGAGAGAAGGAAGGAAATGAAAACAGAGCTTTGGCTTTTTAGCAAAGAAGAACTTAATCAAAAGGAAATATTCAATCTAAAAAAAGGAAAATTCTAAAATGTGTGTACTGTTCAATGAAAGAGACCCATAACTCCTCCTGCTTAGTTTGAGCTCCTGCTAAATTGCCACTGTCTCTTGATTTTTCCCAGATCACTCTTCCTCCAGGATCCACAGTTGCTGCTACTCTACTTATCATGTTTTCTATGAGATTTTGTACTTGATGAAAAGTAAACTTTGTTAGAGGATTGAATTCAATCTTGGGAAAAGTATTCTCTTCTCTTAATTCACTAATCAAGTGTCTTAAAGAAAATTAAATATACAAGATCTGTTAATACTGAATTCTTACCATTTAAACAGCCACTATGAATCATAATTTTCTATCAACATTTGTTCTCTATACAGTATGTGCATGTCCACTAAGTTAGCTGTTGTCCATCCTCACAGGTACCATATGTTCAGTGGGATAGTTAATTGTAGAAAGCACAGTTCCTCTACCAGGTCTTCCTGGGGAGCTAGAGGAACACAGAATAGCTGTCAGGACACTGGTGAGGCTGCTCATCAATCACTCAACATTTTTTTTTTTTGATGTTGATGTGGGGTACAGTGTATGCATGAGGGAGCTTAGTAAATATGGACTAAGCTGCTTTTGAATAATCCTCTTTTCTGAAGGACAGCAAAGGAGATGAGCGGAAAGAAATTAAACAGAGATTCCACTTTTGAACTTGTGATAACCTAATCAATGGGGGAAAACAACATTAAAATGCATACCTCTTCAAAGACAGAGACTCATACAGTCCTGCTTGTTTCAAGCATATGCTAAATCACCTGTCTTCTGGATTTTTTTTTTTTTAATTTGGATCATTGCATCCCTAAGATTCCACAGATGCAGCTATTGAACTGATAAAGTTTTCTCTGACATTTTGTTCTTGAATAAAAGCAAGCTCAGTTAGAGGACTGAATTCAAACCTACCTTGCCAAATAGCTATTATCGATCATGTGATATTCTTTCCTAGTCTTCATTTTCCAAACAATGTCTGCATGTCCACTCAATCAGTGGCTGTCCACACTCACAGAAATAAAACATTTAGTGGGAGAATTCTTTATGGAGAGGAAGTATGGGGTGAATGCTGACTGTCTCTGACCCAGCTGTGCAGGAGATTTACAACAAGAGTCATGGTCAATAGTCTATTAAGTTCCACAGTGAGATCTATTTGAAATCGTCCCTTGAGTGTGTTCTACAGGGTTTAATTACTATAAGGCTTATGGTAATGTCATCCAGTGCAATGAAATATTTCCCTGATCATAATCTGTTCTTGTCCTTGTTTAAGCAATGACTATAGAACCAACGGATATGACCTACGTTGTCTACACAGGGGCACAGAATCCTTAGAATCTGTGAGTTGGCCAGGAGGATGTGACCCCATGATGCCTTTCACCCTAATGACTGTGCCACATTTGGCTATTAATCCACATTTGGTTGCCCTGAGTTCCATGACCACTGAGCCCATCTTATAATGATGGACATGGTCTGGAACTCTGGAGCTGTTCATATCTCCAGGCATAGACACGGATACAGGGACCCCCTTGCTACAAGACTAGGATCCCATGGCTGAGTGATAAGTGCACGTCAGGGGTCCAGAGCAGATGCACTGGGACCATCCCCAGGTTCTCAGTTTGGCTTGTCCACTTAGGAGGTCAAGAGCTTGGGCCATTATTCTCAGCACCATTTCCATTTGAGGAGAACAAATATTAACCAAACTTGAGGAATGGCCAAGTTGAGGAAAGAATCAGGTAATGTATAGCCAGCTGCTGTGGCAATAAGAAGTGTTGTGTTTAGGAGGTTCACAGTCGACTTGTGCTGTGTAATAGGGAAACATCTCCTGAGGAAATATAGACACACAGAGTTTCAAAATCACACCACATGGGCTCACACATAGGTCCCCAACTCTGATTCACACAAACCCACAACTTCTAAATGATATAGTTGTTTACAGAGACCATAAAATACAGACATTTTTTTTTTCCTGGGAGATCAATCTCTTCTCTGCACCCCCAGCCCACATCTCCTGTAGGAACCCAGCATTAGGGCAACTCTCCAACCAAAGCTGGCAAGAAAACCCCACCTTCATCAGCTAGATTGTTCTTCAGCAGAGGGATGGTCCCTGAATATTTACCGTGTTCATAGACTACTCCGTATGCCTGTGATTAGAGAGAAGCAAACAGTGTGAGGATATCAGGATATTGTGTTGTCTGGAATAAGTTTTCTGTCTCTGATTTTAGACCTCAGAAAACCAAAACTCTTTAAGTCAATACCTCCCCCCAAACAAACAAACAAACAAATGAACAACAACAACAAAACAGAGAGACCTATGTCGAAAAACCTGGGCTCTTTCACGTAAGATCTCTCAGTCTCAATTTGATCAACAATTACAAAATTATTTTTCAAGTAGGAGAAATTTCTACTGAGGAAAATACATACAGTAGTAACTGATGCTTTTTTTTAAATGTCTTTTTAAATCAGTTCTGTGGTGATAACAAATTTATCCTCAATATATCACCAGCCAAGAAATTGCACATATCAGTGACAATGTACATTGACAGATTACTATAACTATATTTGATTGAATAAAAAATATGACATGAAACAACAGTCTTATCCCGGATAAAGACAGGTGAGCTCACCTTCAGGGTACTGAGACATTGTTCGTCAGCCCAGGCCACCTGCTGTTTCACCACCAGCTCCTCCTGGGGAGCTAGAGGGACAGAATAGTCATCAGGACACAGGTGAGGCTCATCAATCTCTCAGTGATTTTTTTTTTTTTTAACGGGGATCTGGGGTGGAATGTATGCATGATGGAAGTTAGTAACTATGGCCTGAGCTGCTGTTGAATTATCCTCTCTGCTGAATAAAGGAGAGAAAGGAGAGGAGCAGGAAAAAAAAATGAAACAGTTTCTGTATTTAGTGATAACCTAACCATTGGGGGGGAAAAAAAACGCTACAATGCATGCCACCTTTCAATGACAGAGACCCATAACTCTCCTGCCTATTTCAAGTATCTGCTACATCTTCTCCTGTCTTTTGGATTTCTTCCTAGATCACTGCATCCCTAGGATCCACAGCTGTAGCTGTTGAATTCATAGAAGAGCAAGTCTTCCAGGAGAATTTGTTCTTGTTTAAAAGCAAGTCCTCTTGAATTAGAGGACTGAATTCAATCTTACCTTTCCAAATACCTATTATCAATCATGTGATATTTCTTTCCAGGCTTGATCTTCCAAACAATGTTTGTCTGTCCACTGAGTCATGGCCGTTCACATTCACAGAACTCATACATTTAGTGGGAAAGTTCATTATGGAGAGGAAGCATGGGGTGAATGCTGACTGTCTCTGACCCAACTGATCAGGAGATTTGCAACAAGAGTCGTGGACACTAGGCCAAGTCTCAGGTTCCACTGAGATCTATTTGGCATCTTTCCTTGAGTGTGTGCTACCAGGTTTAATCAATGTCAGGCTTATGGTAATATCACACAGTACAATGCAATAACTCTCTGATGAAAATCTGCTTTTTTTCTTATTTAATCAGTGACAGTACTACTAAGAAATATAGCCTATACTATCTACACAAGGCCACAGAACTCTCAGAATCCGAACTGACCAGGACAAAAGTCTTGAAGTGCATTTCACACTAATGACTTTCCCAAGTTAGCTGTTAATCCACCTATTCTTGCGCTCTGTTGCATTACCACTGAGCCCACGTTATAATGATGGACAATGTCTGGACCTCCGGAGCTCCAGTACCTCCAGGCGTAACATAGATGCAGGGACCCCCTTTTTCCATGACTAGGATTCCAAGGATGAGTGATGAGTGCAGGTCAGGAATCCAGAGCAGTCACACTGGGACCACTTCTAGGTTCTCAGTTTGGCTTTTCCACTTAGGAGGTCAGGAGATTGGGCCATTGTTCACCAAACTTGAGGAATGGTTGACTTGAGGAAAGAATCAGGTAATGTATGGCCAGTGTGCAGTGGCAATGGGGAGTGTTTAGAAAGTTCACAGTTGACTTGTGCTGTGTAAGAGGGAAATGTCTCCTGAGGAATCACACACAGAGAGAGCTTCAAAATCACACCACATGTGCCCAAAGATGGGCTCTCAACCCTGATTCACACAAACTCATAGCATCTAAATGATGTAGTTGTTTCCAGGGACCATAGAACACAGATATTGCTCTTTCCTTGAGATCATTCTCTTCTCTGCACCCCCAGCCCTCACCCCCTTTGTAGGAATCCAGCATTAGGGCACCTCTCTAACCAGAGCCAGCAAGAAAGTCCCACTTCCATAACTAGACTGGTCCTCAGCAAAGGCATAATCTCTGAATACTTACCATGTTCACAGACTGCTCCATATGCCTGTGATTAGAGAGAAGAAAACAGAGTGAGGGTGGCAGCATCGTGTGTTATCAGCAGTAAGTCTTCTGTGATCTGATTTTTTCTCCTCAAATAACTGAAACTCTTTAAGTCAATGGCTCCAAAAGAAAAGAGAGAGGACCCGAGTTGAAAAGACTGGACTGTTTCAAGAAAGAGCTCTGTTACTATGTGACCAAGAATTACAAAACTATTTTTCAAGGAGGAAAAATTTCTACTGTAGAAAATACCTGCAGTAGTAACCAATGCTGTCTCTTTTTAATGCCCTTCTGAATGACATCTGCTTTGATAAAAAAAAATTATCTCAACATTTCTCCAGCCAAGGATTTGTATACATCAGCGATAATGTACATTGTCAAATTACTATAACTATATTCCACTGAATAAAAAGTAAAGAAGTGAAGAAGCAAGTTTCTCTGAGGTAAAGACAGAAGAGCTTACCTTCAGGGTCCTCAGAGGCTGCTCCTCAGCCCAGGCCGGGTGCACTTTCACCACCAGGTGCTCCTGGGGAGCTAGAGGGACACAGAATAGCCATCCGGACACAGGTGAGGCTGCTCACCAATCTCTCAGTGTTTTTTGTTTGATGGGGACACGGAGTGCAGTGTATGCACAAGGGAGGTTAGTAACTATGGGCTGAGCTGCTGTTGAATCATCCTCTTTCCTGAAGGAAGGAGAGAAACAGGAAAGAAATGAAATGGAGCTTATGTCTTTTATATAGTGATAACCTAACCAATAAGGGAAAAAGAAACACTAAAATGCATGCCAGTTTTCAGCGGCAGAGACCCATGACCCTCCTTCCTGCTTACAGCTTCTGCTAAATCTCCTCTGTCTCATGGATTTCTTCCTAGATCACTGCCTCCCCAGGATTCACAGTTACACTATTGTACTTACCAAGTTTTCTATGAGACTTTGTTCTTCATTAAAAGCAAACTCTGCTAGAGGACTGCATTCAATCTTACCTTTCCAAAAAGCTATTATCAGTCACTTGATTTTTCCAAACAATATTTACATGTCCACTGAATTAGTGGCTGTCCACACTCACGGAAGCCTTACTTTTTGGGGACAGTTTATTATGGAGAGAAATCATGAGGGAAATGCTGACTGTCTCTTGACCCAGCTATGCAGGAGATTTACCTCAAAAGTCACAGCCACTAGGCTAGCTATTGAGTTCCACTGTGAGATCTATTTGACAGCTCCCCTTGAGTGTGTGCTACAGGGTTTAATCAATGGAAAGCTTATGGTAATGTCACCCAGTACCAATACAAAGAAATATCTCCATGATTATAATCTGCTTTTGTCCTTGTTTAAGCAATGACAGTAGCACCAACAGATATGACCTACAGTGCCTACGCAAGGCCACACAATCCTCAGAATCTGTGAGTTGACCTGGAGGGTGTGAGTCCTAAGCTGCCTTTCACACTAATGACTGTGCCAAAGTTGGCTGTTGAGCCAACTATGTTTGTCATGGGTTTTTGACCACTGAGCCCATCATGTAATAATAGGCAGGATCTGGATCTCTGGAGCTTCTAGTACCTCCAGATGTGGACGTAGATGCAGGGACCCCCCCTTAGTAAATGGCTGAGGACGCCATTGTGACAACCCCCAGGTTCTCAGGTTGGCTTTACCACTTAGGAGGTGAAGAACTTGGGCCATTTGTTCCATCACCATCTCCATTTGAGGAAAATGAATATTAACCAAACTTGAGGAAATGACTCAGTTGAAGAAAGAATCAGCTAATGTATACCAGTGTGCAGTGCTGATGAGAAGTGTTTATAAAGTTCACAGCTGACTTGTGTTGTGTAAGAAGGAAACATCTCCTGAGGAAACACACACACACAGAGCTTCAGAATCACACCACATGGGCCCACAAATGGGCCCCCAAACCTGATTCACACAAACCCACCGCATCTAAATGATATAGTTATTTCCAGATACCATATAATTCAGGCATTTTTCTTTCCTGGGAGATCAGTCTCTTCTCTGCACCCCCAGCCCTCATTCCCTGTAAGAATCCAGCATCAGGGAGCCTCTCCAAACAGACCCGGCAAGAGAACCCCACCTTCATCAGCAGAGGGAAGATCCCTAAATATTTACCATGTCCACAGGCAGCTGCAGATGCCTGTGATTTGAGAGAAGAAAACAGTGTGAAGGTTGTCAGCATCTTGTGTTCTCTGCTGTAAGTTTTCTTTTATCTAATTTTTATCCTGAGATAACTAAAACTCTAAGTCAGTGGCCTCAAAATAAAACAGAGAGGCCCCTGTTGAAAAGACTGGTCTGTTTTACATAAGATCTCTCAGTTTCAATTTGACCAACAATTACAAACTTATTTTTCAAGAAGGAAAAATTTCTGCTGAGCAGAGACCTACAATAGTAACTGATGCTGTCTTTTTTTAATGTCCTTTTGAATCAGGTCTGTGTTGATAATGAATTTACCTCAGTGTTTCATTAACCAAAGAATTACATACATCAGTGACAATGTACGTTATCAGACTATGATAACTGTAATAAACTGAATAAAAAATAAAGAAGTGAATCAGTTTTATCCCATTTTAAGAAAGGTGAATTTACCTTCAGAGTATTCAGAGGCTCTTCCTCAGTCCAGTTCTGGAGCAGTTCTACCACTGGGTCCTTCTGCGGAGTTAGAGGAACATAGAATATCTGTTAGATCACAGGTGAGACTGCTCACCCATCACTCAGCTTTTCTTTTCTTTTTTTGATGGGGACAGGTGGTGGAGTTTATGCCTAAGATCTTAATAACTATGGACTGAGCTGCTGTTGAATCATCCTTATTGCTGGATGAAGGAGAGCAAAGCAAAGGAACAGGAAATAATGAAATAGAACTCCTGCATTTTAACTAGTGATAACCTAATAACTCAGAAAAACACACACACACACTAAAATGCGTACCAGTTTTCAATGACAGAGACTCATAACCTCTTGCCTATTCAGAGCTTCTGCTAAATCATCCTTGTCTTCTGGATTTCTTCCTAGATCACTTCCTCCCCAGGATTCAGGTTATAGCTATTGTACTTACCAAGTTTTCTATGAGACTTTATTCTTTATTACAAGCAAGCTCTGTTAGAGGACTGAATTTAATTCTACCTTGCCAAATAGCTATTATCAATCCCTAGTCTTTTTCCCAGTCTTCATTTTCCAAAAAAAGTATGTGCATGTCCACAGAGTTAGTGGCTGTTCATACTCACAGAAGTCATACATTTAGTGGGACAGTTTATCATGAAGAGGAAGCCTGAGGGAACTTCTCAGACCCAGGTGTGCAGAGATTTACAGCCAGTGCCATGGTCACTAGGCTAACTACCAGTTCCACTGTGAATCTATTTGACACCTTCCCTTGAGTGTGTGCTACCAGGTTTAATCAATGTAAGTCTTATGGTAATATCCCCCAGTACAGTGAAATATCCCCCTAATGATAATCTGTTCTTGTCCTTGTTTAAGCAATGAGGGGCCAACAGATGTGACCTACATTGTCTACACAAGGCCACGCAACTCACTGAATCTGTGAATTGATCAGGCAGATGCATGTCCCAGGGTGTCTTTCACAATAGTGACTGTGCCAAAGTTGGCATTAAATCACTTATGATTGCCCTGGGTTCCATGACCACTGAGCCCATTTTCTAATTATGGGCATGACCTGAACTTTTGGAACTGCTATTATCTGCAGGCATAGATAGAGATGCAGGGACCGCATTGCTCCATGAATGTGGATCGCATGGCTGAGTGATCAGTGCAGGTCAGGAGATCAGAACTGTCACATTGGGACTACCCCGAGGTTCTCAGTTTGGCTGTTCAATATTGGAGGTCAAACCTTGGGCCTTTTTTCTCAGCACCATCTCCATTTGAGGAAAATAAATATTAATCAAACTTGAGGAATGACCGAGTTGAGGAAAGAAGCAGGTAATGTATAGTCCATGTGCAGTGGTGGTGAGAAGTGTTTAGAAAGTTCACAGTTGACCTGTGCTGTGTAAGTGGGAAACATCTTGTGAGGAAACACACACAAAAAAAGCTTCAAAATCACAACACATGGGTGGGCCTCAAACCCTGATTCACACAAACCCTCAGGATCTGAATGATGTAGTTGTTTCCAGAGACTGTAAAACACAGACATTGTTCTTTCCTGGGGGATCACTCTCTTCTCTGCACCCCCATCCCTCACCCCCTGTAAGACTCCAACATGACAGCAGCTCTCCAAACAGAGCTGGCAAGAAAACCCCACCTTCATGAACTCGATTGATCCTCAGCAGAGGGATGATCCCTGAGTATTTACCATGTTCATAGATTGCTCCGTATGCCTGTGATTAGAGAGAAGAAAACAGTGGGAGTATATCAACATCCTATGTTCTCTGAAGTAGGTTTTCTGTTATCTGATTTTTGTCCTCAGATAACTAATACTATTTAGTAAATGGCCCCATAAGAAAACAGAGAGGCCCCCTGTTGAAAAGGTTAGACTGCTTCATGTAAGAGCTTTCAGTTTCAATTTAACCAACAATTACAAAATTATTTTTCAAGAAGGAAAAATTTCTGCTGAACAAAGTACCTGATGATGTCTGATGCAATCACTAATGCTGTCTTTTTTTTTTTTTAATGTCCTTTGAGTAAGATCTGTGTTGATAATAGATCTATCCTCAATATTTCACCAGGATCCACAGTTACACTACTGTACTTACCAAGTTTTCTATGAGACTTTGTTCTTCATTAAAAGCAAACTCTGCTAGAGGACTGATTTTAATTGTAACTTTCCAATAGCTATAATCAATCATGTGATACTTTTTTTTAATCTTCATTTTTGAAACAATTTTTGTATGTCCACTGAATTAGTGGCTGTCCACACTCATAGAAAGAATTCTTACACTTTTGGTACAGTTCATTATGGAGAGAAACCATGAGGTGCATACTGACTCTCTCTGACCCAGCTGTGCAGGAGATTTACAACAAAAGTCGTGGTCACTAGACTAACTATCAAGTTCCACTGTGAGATCTATTTCACACCTCTCCTCAGAATCTGTGAGTTGACCAGGAGGATGCAAGTCCCTAGGTGACTTTCACATTAATTACTGTCAAAGCTGGCATTAATCCAGCTTTGCTTGTTCTGGTTCCGTGACCACTGAGCACACTTTATAATGATGGGCACGGTCTGGGTCTATGGAACTGCTAGTACCTCCAGGCATAAACACAGATTTAGGGGCCCCCTTGCTCCATGAATAGGATTTCAAGGCCGATTGATTAGTGCAGGTATATACAGGTATATACAACTGTATATATGAGTTGTCTTGATTTTTTAACCTTTATTTGAATTCAGCTAAAAATAAAGTCAAGAAGCAACACTTTTGTCTCAGATAAATATAGGATACTTACCACCATGGAGTTGTGCAAAGCCTCTTCTTCTGATGGTGAAATGGATAGCTCCTCCACCTGGTCCTCAGGGAGCTCTAGTAGGACATAGAAGCATTGTCAGGACATCTATGATGCTGATCGGGAAGACCTTGTTAATGTGGATACACAGAGGAAGTGTGTGGACGTGGATGGTTAATAAGGGTGGGCTGAGATGTGTTGGACAACCTTCCTCATGTGTGGAGGAAGGCTAAGGAGATGAATACTTCAGAAATGAGTCAGAGAGCTGTTAACTTTCTCATTAAGGGGAACATGCTGAGGAAACTGCCCCTGACTACAGTTTTTAATTTACGTTGTCATTTTTTTTAATGCGCTTTTGAATTATTTATCTGCTGGGAAAGATTCAACATTCATCCATCGAATTAAAAACTGTATATATTAGCTTTCTTAGACATTTTGAAACTTTATTTGAATTCAGCTGAAAAATAAAGGCATGAAGCAATGGTTTTCAACTTGAAATTGTCAGTCTGACAAAGGGAAACACTAAAAACCACACTATGCTTCAGTAGTCATGTACAGTTGAGAGACTTGAAACATGAAGGCTGAGTGCCAACGAATTGATACTTTAGAACAGTAGTGCTGAAGAGACTCTTGAGAGTTCCTTGGACAGCAAGGAGATCAAGCCAGTCAATTCTAAATAAAATCAACACTGAATATTCATTGGACGGACTGATGCTGAAGTGAAAGAGGACAGAGAAAAAGTTGGCCTAACGCTCAACATTCAGACAACTAAGATCATGGCATTAGATCCCATCACTTCATGGCAAATAGATGGGGAAATAGTGGAATCAGTGGCTGACTTATGTTTCTGGGCTCAAAAATCACTGCAGATGGTGATTTCAGCCATGAAAGGAAAGTTATGACCAACCTAGGCAGCATAGTAAAAAGCAGATACATTACTTTGTTAACAAACGTCCATCTAGTCAAGGCTATGATGTTTCCAGTGGTCATGTATGGATGTCGGAGTTGGACTACAAAGAAAGCTGAGCACCGAAGAATTGATGCTTTTGAACTGTGGTGTTGGAGAAGATTCTTGAGAGTCCCTTGGTCTGCAAGGAGATCCAGCCAGTCCATCCTTAAAGAAATCAGTCCTGGGTGTTCATTGGAAGGGCTGATGTTGAAGGTGAAACTCCAAATCTTTGGCCTCCTGATACGAAGAACTGACTCATTTGAAAAGGTCCTGATGCTGGGAAAGATTGAGGTCAGGAGGAGAAAGGGGCAACAGAGGATGAGATGGTTGTTGGATGGCATCACTGACTCAATGGACATGGTTTTGGGTGGACTCCAGCAGTTGGTGATGACAGGGAGGCTTGGCATGCTATGGTTCATGGTGTCACAAAGAGTTGACATGACTGAGAGACTGAACTGAACTGATACAGGGAAATAAACATGGCACTTAGATGTTTATCTGTTTCTCTTAATAGTTTCTATCTCAGACTACACACACACATACACACCCATGTTATTCAAAACAATAGGAAACATAGCTCTCATTGCACTGGAGATGCCATGCTGATTTCCAAAATGCTCAAAAACATAAAAATTAGAGTTAAAAACTGTATTATGGAACAATGCTTTTGCCAGACCTGCAATGCTGTCTTTTTTGCATTGTCTCAACTCCTCCTATACCCAATTCTTCCTTCATATTTAGAACTTTTGCTCTTTAGAGCCATTGTGCCATTGAAATGAGGGCACATGAACACATGGATCCAATGTAGTGTGTCCAATTCATAAACTCAGTCTTTAAATGTCAGAAATTTTTCAGGATGTATAATAACTCTTCCTAGGAGGGCTTTCTATTCAATGCTTTGTGTTCCATTCAAGTCAAGTTCTAGCTATGTGTCTGCAGCAGTTAGAGTTGGTGTTTTCTGAAGCAGTCAGCATCCTTTTGCAGAGCTCTGCCTCAGGCCAAGGCATTATAGAGACTGAAGTAAGAGTCCTCTAGGGCTTCCCAGGTGGTTGAGTGATAAAGAATCTTCCTGCAATGCAGGAGACCTGGTTCAATGCCTGGGTTGGGAAGATCCCCTGGAGAAGGAAATGACAACCCTCCCTAGTATCCTTGCCTGGGAAATCTCATGGACAGAGAAACTTGGCAGGCTATAGTCCATGGGGTTGCAAATGAGTTCGACATGACTAGCAGCTAAAGTACAAACAGAGTCTACTAATCTCCCCAAAGGAGGGAGAAGCCGTGGAAGAGAGGAGGGAGGTAATAGGAATCTATCAAAGTTACAACTCATTCTTAGGGCCTTATTTTCCAATCTAAGCTAAAAATTTCAAATAAAACAACATTTTAAATTACATTATAATTTTGCTACGTTAATGATTAATTCGGAGTACTTAAATTCAGATAGATGCATTTCCAAGGAATAAGAGACTCTTAGAGTGCCCACAGAAGAAGCGTGTTTCTTTGACCTGTACTGAACTTCTCATTTTCTTCACTTTGAGATATTCCAGTTAGTAAAGAGTGGACATTTGATCTAGGAATTTTACTGTCTAAAGTTTCACTATAATATGCTGCAATGGCTGTTCTTCAGAATCTGTAGCATGCTTCCAGAAGAGTATGGGTGATTTTTTTTTTCTTTTTTGCCACTGAATTACATTGACTTCCATTCTCCCAGTTCTATGATAAATAAACAATTACCATCTTCTAATCTAACCAAATTAGACAACCAATTCCAGATTGCTAGCTTTAAGGGTCTCTTTCTTGGAATTACTTTTCTAGCATGTACTTTCTACTTTGTCTTTCTGTCCTTGATTAACTTATCAAGACCAAAGTATTATATACTTGATCACATTAA
>SJYF01000589.1:814597-846412 GCA_006410515.1 Procapra przewalskii
TGTGGCCAATTCATGTCAATGTATGGCAAAACAAATACAGTATTGTAATGTAGGGAAATAATAATAATAATAAATAAATATAAAATTAAAAATAAATAAATAAATGAAGTACTTGGCACAGAGTCTGGGAAAAAAAAAAAAAAGATATATAAGGAGGAGGAAAAAAAAAAAAAAGAAGATCCCCTTGAGGAGGGAATGGCAACCCACTCCAGTATTCTTGCCTGAGAAATCCCATGGACAGAGGGGCCTGGTGAGCTACAGTCCATGGGGTCACAAACCTACAGACACAGCTGAGTAACTGAGCATAGGCTCTTTTACTAGAAAAAGAGACTGGGTGGGCGTAGAGATTAGCTGCTGCTGCTGCTAAGTCGCTTCAGTCGTGTCCGACTCTGTGCGACCCCTAGAGGGCAGCCCACCAGGCTCCCCCGTCCCTGAGATTCTCCAGGCAAGAACACTGGAGTGGGTTGCCATTTCCCTCTCCAATGCATGAAAGTGAAAAGTGAAAGTGAAGTTGTTCAGTCGTGTCCGACTCTTAGCCACCCCATGGACTGCAGCCTACCAGGCTCCTCCGTCCATGGGATTTTCCAGGCAGAGTACTGGAGTGGGGTGCCATTAAGCATTCCAAAAGAGGGCAGCAAATACCAAGACTCTGGGAACTAAAAGACCATGGAGCAGAGCCAGGGAAAGTCCAAATTAGGCTGAAATAGAAATCAGAAACCTGACTATAACGGTTTCGAAGAGCACTTTAGTGAGCTACACTTTATTTTATAACTAACAGGAAATTATTGAAAGATACAGGATTTTAAAATATTAAATACACAAAATTGCAAAGCACTATTAAAACTAATTAAAAATGAAATATGAAAATACTATTTTAGCTAAAATGTGAAGAATGGTATGAAGAAAAGAGAGCTAGTGACAACCAACAAGTTAGAAGTATTTTGAATTGGACTATAGCAGGGAAAACATCATGTTAAAAATAAAAATATAAAAGGAATATTATCTCTAAATTGGCCCTAGCATTTACAGTCTTACTAAAGAAATAGCAACCATAGGCACTTGTGAAATGATGTAATTCAAGAACACTGATGTAGAAAAGATATCCTTACAAGAGCAATTCCTTTTATAGTGCAAAATGTTTTAATATTTTGTTTGGCTTACATGGATTAAAATGTTAAAAATAGGACATATATGATGTTTACTATATGAAAGTGAAAGTCAGTCAATCGCGTCTGACTCTTTGTGGCCCCATGGATTAAATAGTCCATAGAATTCTCCAGGCCAGAATACTGAAGTGGGTAGCCCATCCCTTTTCCAGGGGATTTTCCTGATCCAGAGATCGAACCTAGGGCTCCTGCATTGCAGGCAAATTATTTACCAACTGAGCTATGAAGGAAGCCCATTTATTGTATGGTCATTTAACTACTGCCCCAGACTCAGATCTAAAGTTTTTTAAAAACATTCGTGAAAAATTTAAATATTTTCTTATTTGTTTTAGTGCCAGTATTCAGTTACAGTCTAAAACAGGGGTCTCATTCTTTTATGTGTCTGTATATCTTACATAATAATATATAGCCCTTGTGATTTAGAAGCATCAATCCCAGCCACCACAGATAAAAATTTATAGAGTGACACACTAGCTTAATAATATTTTCTTAAATATTATATTTTCCAGATTTTTATGTTCTTATGTTTGTTTTGCTTTAGTATATAATACAGGTAGTTACAGGGTTCTCCCAGTTTGTGAAATAGAGTGTATGGTATACTTTTCATCACTGTGGTGGTTAGCATAACTGAACATGTCAGAACTATTTATTAAATGAATTAATTCAGAAAGATATCTATTTCATAGGTATTTTACACAGTTATACTTATAAATCTGGATACATTTAAATAGGCACATCAAAATATGCCCTGAATAAAAAATAACTTCAAATGCCAAAGGCATTTTGGGGTAGCAAGTTTTGCTCCATTATACAAGGAAAGTATTAAACAAGTCACTTTAAAATATAACTAGAGAATTAACTAGAGAAGTAGTTATAGAACATTTTTAGATAAAATTAAATCCATTATTTTCAGTTACTATGATGCTTTATGATGTTCCTAGGACTTAGGGAAAAGAGACATGTTGTTCAATAGCTAAGTCATGTCTGATTCTTTGTTACTCCATGAACTGGAACATGCCAAGTTTCCCTTTCCTTCACTATGTCATGGAGTTTCCTCAAACTCATGTCCATTGAGTCAGTGATGCCATCCAGCCATCTCATCCTCTGTCACCTTCTTCTCTTCAATCTTTCCCAGCATCAGGGTCTTCTCCAATGAGTTGGTTGTTTTTCACAATAAGTGACCAAAGTATTGAAGCTTCAGCTTAAGCATCAGTTCTTCCAAGGGACATTCAGGGTTATTTATTTTAGGATTGACTGATTTGATCTCCTTGTAGTCCAAAGGACTCAAGCGTCTTCTCCAGCACAATAAGAAAGCATCAGTTCTTTGGCACTCAGCCTGCTTGATGGTCCAGTTCTCACATTCGTACATGACTACCGCAAAAAAACAGCATTGACAATACACACACTTGTCTGCAAACTGGTGTCTCTGCTTTTTAATATGATCACTATGTTTATCATAGCTTTTTTTTTTTTTTTTTTTAAGGAGCAAGCGTGTTTTAATTCCATGGCTGCAGTCACCATCCACAGTGATTTTGGAACCCAAGAGAATAAAGTCTGTCACTTTAACTATTTCTTTCCCCATTCATTTGACATGAAGTGATGGGACCAGATGCCATGATCTTAGTCTTTTTGAATGTTGAGTTTTAAGACAGCTTTTTCAATCTCTTCTTTCATCTTCATCAAGAGGTTTTTTAGTTCCTCTTTGCTTTCTGCATTAGGGTGGTATCATCTGCATATCTGAAGTTGTTGATGTTTTTCTTGATAATTTTGGTCCCGCCCAGCATTTCCCATGATGTACTCTGCATACAAGTTAAATAAACAGGGTGACAATATACAGCCTTGCTATATACTTCTTTCCCAAGTTTGAAACAGTCTGTTTTTCCATGCTCAGTTCTAACTGTTGATTCTTGACCTGCATGCAGATTTCTCAGGAGGCAGGTAATGTGGTCCAGTATTTCCATCTCTTGAAATATTTTCCGTAGTTCATTGTGATCCACCTAGTCAAAGGCTTTGGTGTACTCAGTGAAGCAGAAGAAGATATTTCTCTGAAATTCCCTTGCTTTGTCTATGATCCAATGGATGTTGGTAATTTGATCTCTGGTTTCTCTCCCTTTTCTAAATCCAACTTATCAACTCTTAAAAGATGATATTAATACATTGCTGCCCTCAATATGCCAGCAAATTTGGAAAACTCTGGAGTTTCTTGGTTCAGATACTGTTGAAGCCAGAGTTGAAGGATTTTCAACGTTACTTTGCTACCATGTGAAATGAGTGCAGTTGTGCATATTTTGAACATTCTTTGTCATTTCCTTTCTTTGAAATTGAAATAAAAAATGACCTTTTCCAGTTTTGGACAATTTTTTTTTAACCTTTCAAAAGATTTTTTTTTTAAGTGAGCAAAGAAAACACCCTTAGGTCAGTTAATTTTCCTTTTCAGAAGCTCAGATCATGTTTATGCCATTTATTCTCCAAACAAGACTCTGCTTTATCTTCACTGTCCATTTTGCTACTATTATGTATTCATTTTAGTTTCTGCTGTGATAGATGATTGAATAGTGTCTGTGACAGACCATGTCATGTTAAATATCTTTAGTGACATGGTTGTTATAAAATATTTCTTAAATGAAGACTTTTGAAACTTCCAGATGGTATGAGATTTGTCATTTGGTGGCATTTACTAGGTTTACCAGATAGAGTTTTACCAGTCCAAAAGTCAATTGACATTTTTTTTTGCCATTAGTCCACTCTTCTAATTTTTCAGGCTTCCCTCGTGGCTCAGACAGTAAACAGATCCAGGTTTGAAGCAGCTGCCATGGGAATGTCAAAATATGTGAACCAGGAGAACTACCAGTGATATAGAGATATCAACTAAAGGTCAGATCACCAACTATAGCAACAGTAGGCATTTGCTGTGGTTTTATCTTGCTCCATTTTTCTGAGGAAAAAAAAATCAAGTGTGTATATGTGTGTGCATGCACACAAGTGCACGTGGTTTTGTGAAGGAGGAGGTAAATAGGAAGAAAAATTATGTAAATCTCTAGGATGAGTGGAAATTATCAGGATTATTCTAGAATAGCACTATCCATTGAGCTCTGTCCTCAATTCATTACAATGAGTGGTTATTTCAATAGCAATATTTGCTCTTCTCAGAAGTTCACTGTAATAAGATTTGACATTTAAAAGCACATACTGTGAGAACAGAAAGCTATATGAAATCTTAGAACTCAAATTATGGACCATAAGCTCATTGTGGGAAATTTTTGCCAATCTGCATATCCATTGTATAAATTTATTCAGTATTATTTGGTATCGAATATTATTTGGTATTAAAATGCCTAATAAAAGCCAAATTACTGAATTTATTTTTCTTACGGTGCTGAAATGTTGGTTAAAATATTCTTTGGGAATAAGCATTGCATTTCTCTTCCACAAAACAGTTTATGTGGCATGACCTGCTCTTGTAATTGCATGTAGTTTATTGCCTGCAGCTAGAAATCACTCACTCCTAAACCTGTTGTTATAAAAAATTCTATTTTGGATTGTTAATGTAATGCAAATATTTCTTTGAAATGTAGGTTATTTTCCAGTCTCATTATCATCACAGCTCATTCACCCAGTGAACATGAGATTCATGCAATTCAGAGCCAAAGACCATTACTCTCTTGCTCTTTCAAAGCTGGAAGAGGTAAGATGCCACATTATCAAGTAAATTGCATTTAACCTTTTGGATTGAAGGAGAAAGAAATGCCATTAAATATTAAAAATAAAAATGCTGTTTTGAATTCTTATGTGGGGGCTAATATTTTAATTTATAAGTTTTTTTTAAGTGCATGTTGATGGATTTGAACCATGATCTCACAAGTGAACATGATGAAAATATCTCATTCTGGCATCATTAATCATAAATTGAAAGCATGATTTATGAAAAAATTAAATGCAAAATTTAAAGAATTAAACTTGAATATATATATATTCACATATGATGTTTATTTTGATAGTGTCATTAGTGCTATATCAAAACATCTATATTTGCAGCAATTTGCAGTTTTCAAAAATTCTTTAAGCCTTAGAAAACTCATGGGCTTTGTTGAAAGTCAGTCCTTGAATGAGATAATCTGACATAACAATCTGAGGAAAGGTAGAGCTTATTGCTTATGTAAGTAAAGTGTAAGTAAAGTGAAAAAAGTCACTCAGTCGTGTCTGACTCTTTGTGACCCCATCGACTATGCAGTCCATGGAAAATCCAGGCCAGGAATACTGGAGTGGGTAGCTGTTCCCTCTCCAGGGGATCAAACTCAGGTATCCCACATTGCAGGTATATTCTTTACCAGCTGAGCCACCAGGAAAGCCAAGAATACTGGAGTGGGTAGCCTGTCCCTTCTCCAGACGCAGGAATCAAACGGGTCTCCTGCATTGCAGGTGGATTCTTTACCAACTGAGCTACAGAGAGGCAAGGGAACCCTGAATACTCATTGGAAGGACAGAGCTAGAGCTGAAGCTCCAATACTTGGCCACCTGATGCAAACAGCTGACTCAATGGAAAAGACCCTGATCCTGGGAAAGATTGAAAGAAGAAGGAGAAGAGGGCAACAGAGGATGCGATGGTTGGATGGCATACTGATTTCATGGACGTGAACTTGGGCAAACTCTAGGTAGGGGGCAGGGAAACCTGATGTGCAGCAGTCCATGGGTCTGAAAAGAATTGGACATGACTTGGTGACTGAACAACAAAGTAAGGAGAGTTGTTTTTGCTTTGTTTATAAATATTTCTTAAAATTAAAAGTTGTTTGCTCTTCTGTCCCATGAGCATCCATCCAACTGCTATCAACTGCTAAGATATATGGCTGCTGCCATAAATGCCCTTGAAATCCTCAGGATAATAGATCATCTTCCTTTACTTAAAACTCCTGTTCCTTTCATTGTAGTCAGCACCTTTCTTCACAATGTTATGTAAAAGATGATCTGTGCCCCAAGCGAGCCATCCACAGATAAAAATGTATGTGCCACGTGCTAAGTTGCTTCAGTTATGTCTGACTCTTTGCAATGCTATAGACTGTAGCCCACCAGGCTCCTCTGTCCATGGGGTTCTCTAAGCAAGAATACTGGAGTGGGTTGCCATGCCCTCCTCCAGGGAATCTTCCTGACCCAGGGATGGAATCCACGTCTGTTAAATTTCTTGTATTCGTAGGCAGGTTCGTTACCACTAGTGCCACCTGGGAAGCCCTACATAATGTACACCTGTGATCAGAAAAACATTGGCCCTGCAATGTCAAAGAGTCAAATTTACCCGAGAAGAGTGGTTTTAAAACAGCCAAAGATGGATTTTCTCAGCACAAATCTAAAATATGCCTGCAATCAGATAGAACTAATTAAAACTCAAGAGAGTTTTGTCAATACCTTGGAGTGGGGGAAGGGAGGTCAAAGTCTTTCAAGAACTGAGAATTTTATTAAATGAGGCTCTTTCTACTTGGGGACTTAGGATTGAGAGGATATGAGAATAATGCTAAGGGAGACAGTTGCATTAATGTATGGTCATATTATGGAAACAGAAAGGTATAGTTTTCATTTTCAGTGTCCAGGCTGCCTGTGGGGATAAATGGATTTTGCATTCAAGATACACTTGACACTAGTAAACTGGTAGAATTTGATGTAAGAGAAAAAATGAGATCTAGTCTTATACATGTTAAAATGTGTCAAATCTATGCTATCTTCTTTATTTGTAATAATAAGAGGTAGAGATAAGGATCACTTATGTATTTTTGTGGTTGTCATTGTTGTTGTTGTTAGTTTTTTCTTTCACTTTATTTTGATTCCCTGTTATGCCAGGCACTGTCCTGATCCCTCGGTGGCATACAGTTGAGCAAGGGCTCTTCCATTCTCTTTTCGGGTGATTTCCATCTTCACTGCTGGTCACATACATTATGTTAGTAAAGTCTTGATTCTTTATAAGCACAGTTATATTGTTGTTAGAGACTGCTTCCACATGAGATAACTGAGTTTAAGACAGATTAAATCTTTTTTTTTTCAAGGTCAGATAGATATCAATGTTGTTGGAACCAGTTGGTATGCCCGACACACAGTGAGGCCAAACAAACAGAAAGGTTGGAGCTTGGAGTGGAGAAAGTTTAATTGCAGGGCCATGCAAGGAGAAAGGGGAGGCTCCTCCCCTAAAGATGTGAACTCTCTGATGATTTTCCAGGAAGACTTTATAGACAAAATTGGGAGGGGGACTGCAGGGTGTGTAACTCTCGTCTGATTGGTTGGAGGCTGTGTTCCAGGAATCTCAATGATCAGCCTTCTGGCTCTAATTAGCCTAGAATTCAGAAGCTTGTTCTAAGTCTGAAGTTACCATCTTCTATCAGTTCCTATAGAACTCAGAGGTGGATCAAATTGTATACACATCCCCCAAGGAGGAGCCTGGACCAGGACCCATAGCTTTTCTTTCCTTTGTTTATTGAAGTATAGTCAATATGAAGTATGGTGAGTCATAATTTTTAAAGTTTATACCAACTAGTGAATATGAAAGGCAAGAACACTGGAGAGATTCTAGAGGTTATTCACGTTTTCAAAAGTTTTGCATTTATCTCTAAAGACAAGGAAAGGGTTTGTAATTGCAAACTTTCTAAAAGGAAACCCTCTAGGAAAAAAGGAGAAGGAGGGAGCTTTCCTTCTTTTTTGTCATTAGGGAACTCATTTATTTTTTGAGATTTATATTTACTTTTGCATCTTTTGGGGGGCTTCTCTGCTGCCTCAGATGATAAAGAATCTGCCTGCAATGCAGGAGACCTGGGTTCGGTCCCTGAGCCAGGAAGATCCCCTGGAGTAGGAAATGGCAACCCATGCCAGTATTCTTGCCTGGCTAGACAGAGGAGTCTGGCAGACCTGAGAGTCCATGGGGTCACAAAGAGACAGACATGACTGAGCAACTAACAATTTTGCTTCACTTTCTTTCAATTGCATCTTCTAGACTTTTTCCAAGAAGAATAAAAAATAATATATTAATTACCAAATTATTAAGAATAAAGGAATTAAGGGAAGTGGAATTGAAATCCATGGTTTGAATGTTATAAAGCCATGGAAAAGTGACTAAAATTCAGTAAGTGAATTTTAATTCACCTAGTGTCAGTTATATCCACTGAAATAAGATTGTCACATAGAAACATTTAAGGCTGTTGTACTACTATGAGTTGAATTGTGTCCCTCTCACCCCTCCAAAAATGTGTTGGATTTCAGCCTCCACTAGCTCAGAAAGTGAAATTCTTTCAAGAAAAGGTTTTACCAGGGCAAGCAAGTTAAAGAAGGCTATTAGGCCACTCTCTAATCCAGAACGGAGAAGGCAATGGCACCCCACTCCAGTACTCTTACCTGGAAAATCCCATGGATGGAGGAGCCTGGAAGGCTGCAGTCCATGGGGTCGCTAAGAGTCAGACACGACTGAGCAACTTCACTTTCACTTTTCACCTTCATGCATTGGAGAAGGAAATGGCAACCCACTCTAGTGTTATTGCCTGGAGAATCCAAGGGACGGGGGAGCCTGGTGGGCTGCCATCTATGAGGTTGTACAGAGTCGGGCACGACTGAAGTGACATAGCAGTAGCTAATCCAGAATGATTGGCATCTTACAAAAAGGGTAAATTCAGACGTAGAGACAGACACATGTAAAGGGAAGACAGACATCCACAAACCAAGAAGAGAGGCCTTGAACAAATCCATCACTCAGAGTCCTTAGAAGGAATGAAAACTGTCAACACCTTGATTTCAGACTCTGGGCTTCCAGAACTGAGAGGCAATACATTTATGTTGTTTTAATGCTATGGTTTTTCCAGTGGTCATGTATGGATGTGAGNNNTGGACTGTGAAGAAGGCTGAGCGCCGAAGAACTGATGCTTTTGAACTGTGGTGTTGGAGAAGATTCTTGAGAGTCCTTTGGACTGCAAGGAGATCCAACCTGTCCATTCTGAAGGAGATCAGCCCTGGGATTTCTTTGGAAGGAATGATGCTAAAGCTGAAACTCCAGTTCCTTGGCCACCTGATGGGAAGTGTTGACTCTTTGGAAAAGACTCTGATGCTGGGAGGGGTTGGAGGCAGGAGGAAAAGGGGACGATAGTGGATGAGATGGCTGGATGGCATCACTGACTGCATGGATGTGAGTTTGAGTGAACTCTGGGAGATGGCGATGGACAGTGAGTTCTGGCGTGCTGCAGTTCATGGGGTCACAAAGAATCGGACATGACTGAGTGACTGGATTGAACTGAGCCACTCTGTTTACTTCCTTATTGCAGAGATGGTAATCTTACACACATGCCATCAGTCAACATGGTAACTGTTCATTTCTAACTGGTCTTTTTTTATCACTGAACTGTAGTGCCGGAGAAGGTTTTTGAGAGTCCCGAGGGCTGCACGGAGATCCTACCAGTTAGTCCTAAAGGAAATCGGTCCTGAATATTCATTGGAAGGACTGACCCTGAAGCTGAAGCTCCAATACTTTAGCCACATGATTCTAAGGAAAGACCATGATGCTGGTAAAGATTGAAGGCAGGAGGAGAACGGGGTGACAGAGGACGAGATGCCTGGATGGCATCACCAAATCTATGGACATGAGTTTGAGTAAACTCCAGAAGTTAGTAAAGGACAGGGAAGCCTGGCATGCTGCAGTCCATGGGGTTGCAAAGAGTCAGACACAACCGAGTGACTGAACAACAAACATGCAGCATGAGTGGCCTTAGTTCCCCGACCAGGTATAGAACTTGCTCTCCGAGCATTGGAAGGCAGATTCTTAACCACTAAACTACCAGGGAAGTCCCCTTTTACTACTTTTATGAACTATTTCTTGCTTATACAAATTAAGAAAAAACAAAAGATTTTTAAGCTCATAAAGGCATTTTTTCCCCCCAGATTTCTATAATCTATTAAAGGTTTTCCAGACTGGACTCATTTTTTCTTGAAAATGTTGCAAACTTCTGGTATACTTAATTTCATTCATTTTTATGGCCAGAATATGCCTAAAGTTCCTTCTTAAATAAAATGTTTAAGTTCTTTACGTCTTTGTCTCCTCACCTATCTCTCTCCTCACCTTTATCTCTCTCTCCTATGTTCTCAAAACTCTGTTATTGAGGGAATAGTGTTGTACTTTGCTGTTTAATCACTCTTTTTTCAGTTGTATCTCCTATTTGTAGGCATCAAGAAACACAAACTTTGTAAATATTGGAGGCTGTTAATCTCTGACTCCCTGTTGTGTCCTACTGTTTGCAACACTATGGACTGTGGCCCACCAGTCTCCTTGTCCATAGGATTCTCCAGGCAAGAATACTGGAGTGGGTTGCCATGTCCTCCTTCAGGCGATCTTCCCAAAGCAGGAATCGAACCCACGTCTCTTACATCTCCTGCATTGGCAGGAGGGTTCTTTACCACTAGCACCACCTGGGAACTTGAAGTTAATCCTTGCCCGAACTGCTGTCTTTCTTTTAACATCTGATTGACTGCAGCAAGTAGTGTTCACACATCAATATTCACACATCAATATTGATTAGATGGAGATTCTCCTGGACCAGGTCTGGGAGTGGCACACAGCGTCTACTCAGATGCCATTAGCTAGAACTCAATCCTGTGACCACGCTTAACTTCAAGGGAAGCTGAGAAGGTAGTCCAACCATATATCCAACCAATTGGGCAGTGAGTTTAGGTGGACAGTCAATATTCTCAGTCATATATGACATATTATCCTTACTTCTTTCAAATTTGTAAAACCAACCTAAGCATTCCTGAACATCATACTTTAGCTTGCTTTTTCTTTTGTTGTTGTTGTTTTTCATTTGTTTGTTTTATTTATCCTTCTTGTCCTGTATATTCACATTACCTCACTGGTATTATTTATCCAATAATAGAGTCCTCTCTCAGTGTCCATAAAGGATGGGTTTAAGTACCCTTCTTCCTTACTTTTCAGTAGGGCCAAGATCTGAGGATGCTCAGGTCCCTTATATGAAATGATTTAGTATCTGCATATAACCTATGTATGCATGTCCTTCTGTCTACTTTTAATAATCTCTTGACTACTTATAATACCTAGTATTATACAATGTAAATTCTATGTAAATAGTTGTCTATAGGCAGCAAATTCAAGTTAATTAAGCATGCCTATATAATGAAACTTTGATAAAAATGCTGAAGAAAGAGGCTTAGAGAGCCTTCTGGTTGGTGAACATAAGTACCTGGAGGGTGGTGCCCTCAGACTCCATAGAATCAGAAGCTCCTGTGCTTATGACTAATCCAGATTTGCCCAGTGTACCTTTTCATCTGCTGTTCATTTGCATTCTTTATATTAAAATTATAGTCCTTAAATATAACACTTTCATGAGTTCTGTGAGAATTCTGGAAAATTACTGAAATTCAAGAAGTTGTGGGAAACCCTAGATTTGTAGCTGGATGGATAAGAGACGCTGTTGAATTGGAGACGCCGAGTACTTGGAGCTTGTTGCTGAAATGAAGGCAGTCTTGTGTGACTGAGTCCCTACTCTGTGGGGTCTGAGCCAGTTCTGAGTAATGAGTGCTAGAAGTGAACTGAATTGACATCTGTTGGTATCAGAATGGTTCAGATGGTAAAGAATCTACCTGCAATTCAGTAGACCTGGGTTCAAAACTGGCTCAGGATGATCCCCTGGAGAGGAGAATGGCAACCTACTCCAGTATTCTTGCCTGGAGAATCCCATGAATGGAGGAGGCTGGCAGGCTACAGTCCATGGGGTCACAAACCATCAACATATCTGATCAACTAACAACACTTTCATAAAGGGTCATGTCAATAAGTTATATATTGCTTTATAGTCAATCATAGAGCAAATTAATACTCATTGGAAATAGATCCTGGGAGAAATAGGCAAGATTGTCAGTTATTTTTAGCATATTTACTGTGTAAAAGTAAGAAGGCAAGATTTTACATATTGTCAATTTAAATTCAAGCCACTGAATATTTACTGAGTATTTACTGGTGGCTCAGAGGTTACAGCGTCTGCCTCCAATGTGGGAGAGCCGGGTTCGATCCCTGGGTCGGGAAGATCCCCTGGAGAAAGAAATGGTAACCTACTCCAGAATTCTTGCCTGGAGAATCCCATGGACAGAGGAGCCTGGCAGTCCACAGTCCATGGGGTTACAGAGAGTCAGACAGGACTGAGCGACTTCACTTCTTCTTCACTTACTGTGAGCCATATTCCTTGCTCACTGCAGGAAGTTATGAGTTTGAATAAAGAACATAGAATTTTTAGTTTGATGGGAGACATATAGGAATTAATAAAAATACATTGCCTTATTCTTTATTTTTCCTCTTCAAACAAATTGGACAATTCTTAAATTTATAATCTAAGTGCTAGAATGGCTGAATGGGAGTTTGGTGCTCTCTTCATGGTTCATTAGGAAAATTTCTCATGCAGTTTTTAAGAGAATATTTACCTTCCCCTGTATTGGTGCAGAAAGAATTTGAGGTAATTATGAATGAGTTTATATTGCTTTTAAAAGTGATACACCACTGCTGATCTAGAGGAGTGATGATCATGATTTACATAGATGTCTCCCTCTCACACACACACAACTGTTTTAATGTACAAATATATCTATTAAGAATGTGCATAATGTGGTTAATCTTGGCACTATCACTACTAGGGCCCTAGCTCACTACCTGGCAGGGAAATAAGATGCCCTGGTGTGGCCAAAAAAGGAAAAAAAAAAAGAAGAATGCACATAGTTTATGATTTCACACAATAGGTTCAAAGTTTCTATAGACTGAATGCTTGTGTCCCTCTAAAAATTCATGTTTAGTCCTTCAACATCTTTTCTTTATCTGAACTCACATGTTTCTCAGAAGCTTTTGATTTTCCAGATGTCTCAGTTCTCTGGAGCAGCAGGGCCTTCAGGGATAACAGGGTGCAGGCAGCCATTGGTGTGTCTTGTTTGTGGAGCATATATTTCTAAGTTATAAGTGACATGGTTGGAGTCCCAGTTTGCCCAGCACTCCTTGTGTATGGCTGTTGTCTCAGTATACTTATTAGGAGTGCCTGTCAAGAGATCCTGATTTGGAAGATAAACTACACCTATCATCCTATTTCTAAGGCAAGGACCATGTGTATCTTGGAGGAGGGTTGTAACTGCCTCGAAGACCTTGCATTCTTCTCTAAGATATGGAAGTGCGTCTCCCACACCCCAGACTCCGTCAGCATGAACTTGCCTTGGACTGACTCAAGGGTGATAGAGGATATGGGCCTGAGTTTGCCTTGAGTTCTCATAAGCAAGATGGATTCCTGGAGTGTCCAGCCAATGCAACCCTGCTAAGCTACTACTGAGACTGAAACAGATGTGTGTGCGTGTGTGTGTGTGTGTGTGTGTGTGTGTGTGCATGCACATGTGGGTCTGTGTTCACATGTGTGTCAAATGTGGTAGGAATCTACTCTTTCCAGTAAGAAGAAAAGTGGAAATGCAGAGAAATGTTCTTTATTACTGGAACTGGCTCTGTCTGTGTGCAATACAAAGAAGTGAAGAAAGGGAGATTGCTTTAAGACTATGATGACTCAGGGCCCCCAGTTCCTAAGCACACACTTCAGTGAGAAGCTCTAATAGGAACCCTGCTCTGGAAGAGATACACATTCAGAGCTGCTAGGCCACCCCTGAGACTCTTTCCTAGGAAAGCTCTAAGCAGGATACACAAAACCCTAGCAACTCGTTGAAAATGCTTGTATTTTACTATGAGGGTTTTCTGTGCTTGAATTCCAAAGGTCACGCCCTGGTCCAGCAACTTTGTGAGAGGAAAGGCAGAGTTAGCTTGGCCAGGACAGGAGAATTTGGAAAGAAGTTTTGAGGGCTGTTGGTGAAGTAGAGTAGGGGTGGGGATAAAGAGGGAGGAAAAGAGTATAAAAAGAAGAGAGGATGTCATGTCAAACCCTTTAAAGAAAGGCAAGTAAGGTAAATGATAGGAAAATTCTGGGAGCCAGCACAGGAGATCCCACCCATGACAAGGTCATGCAGAGGAGACCTGACAAGCAAGGCAGATCAGGACTCGAGGGACTCCCTGAACCTGCTCGAGCATCTATCCCAAACCAAAATCTGTCTGTCTACTGTTTACTAAATTATGCCTTTTACCAACTCTTCTGACATTAACAGGGGGCTGTCCCTGACCACCTTTCTCTGGAGAAAATCAACTTAGGGCTCTAGTTGATAAGTCCCTTGGGCATGAAAGGAGCATTTCAATTCAAACCCCCCTGTTAGCATTCTAGCTTGCTTGGCAGGTTTATCCAGACTCTTGCAACTATGCATATGCTTGTTCACAACATCACAATCATGATACGAGAAGCCTAAGCATTCTAAAAATATAGAGCCCTTTGAGGGGTGAAAAAGTTTTATTAAATTATACTGGTGAAGGGTTTCATTGTTGAGCCAATGCTTGCTGCCAAGTTCCCATATCCCTTATCCATTGGGTCCCTGGGAATACATTAGTTAAGATAGTTGGAATGTAAGAAAAACAAGTAGTAGCCTTGGTATTAACCACATCAGACCTTTGAAGTAATAAGTTCTTTTTTGTAACCCACAGCATCTTTGCTCCATGAGAATGTAACTTTGTATAGTACTTTCTGAGGCTGACACAGATTAGAGGTATAAAGAAAAAACACTTCAAGGGAAAACAAGTTTTCTGGTTGATCAAACTTTATCGAAAAAGGGTCATAAAATGTCAACAGGCTTCCAAGGCCAGAAGATAGCGTACACAACGTAGGACCCTTGTTTATAGGAAAGGCATGCAGAAAAAAAAAAAAAATCTTTTCTTTGATAAGGGCAAAACTGCTGGAGTGTTTGAGCTGACCCTGCATGACCTTGCATCTTTCATTTTCCTCTATGTACAAGTCAGGGTATAAAAGCTCCTTTTGAAAATAAAATTACAGGCCTCACTCAACTAGATTTTGGGTTACAGTATTACTGTGTATTGGGTCTGGGCAGAATCTGCTAAATCCAACCATGTTATCAGCTCATTCTCTATGGCACTGACTGGACACAGTTTAAAGAAACCGCAATTTCTGCTGGAAACAAACGTCTTCTTCAAACAAAACCATTTGTTCATGATAGCAAACCAAGTGGAAGAGATAGGCAAGACCAAGCGTATTTGCCTCTTCAAATAAATGCTATCAACTTTACACAACACATTTTCTTTAGATGTAGACAACTACTGTATGTAGAAAAGATTTATTCATTTGTTCAATAAAATTTCATTGACTGTCTGTGTGTCAGGCATTGGGTACAACTTAAGAACAACATGTGGCCCCAGATTCATAGGAAATCCTACCTATTTCTGTAGTAAGACAGCTCATTAAAACCATCTCCAAACAACCTACCTAGGTTGGTTCCAATAAGCATTGCTGATACAAAGGTTAATAAGTCAGTGACTGCATTGTGATGTAATGGACACAAACACTAATGGGTCACCACTTGTATATCCGTCCTTCTCCCTACATTTCAAGTCAGGTTGTCCTTATACTCTGGACAGTCTTCTCAACTAATAGACATGACAGATGTGGTGGAGTAACTCCTCTTTCTCCCTGACAAGGTTGATGCTCAGCCCAGCCTCATCTGTCTGTCCAGGGAAAGCCCAGGGGTCTAGTCACTCTAGTACCACCATGACAACAAACAGGATCAGTGGCCCCGGTTATCATCTACAAGACCCTCTCTGTCAACAGTGTGCTGTCCCACCCATTCCTGAAAAATGGACCTGGAGCCATCCTTCCCTTGAGATCTCCCAAATTTGCTGCATTAGAGACTGGAGCCCCCTTCCATTACCTCAGAGAGTGAGGGCTCATGTTTTTATTTGTTTTGCTGTGTCTGTCTTTCCCATTAATGGTAAGCTGGAAGCAAGAGAAATGAGCATTCTTGGCGTTAACATTTGAGTCAAGGGGAAGTATCATTCTTAATAAATTTGTTCCAATCTTACACAAATATTTGCTCTTAGGCCTTTGTTTATTTTTTGGGCAATAATAGCAACAGAATGTTTTCAAAAGAAACCCTCATATACCTTTATACACACAAACACATGTTTTTTTATCTTTTATTGTTGTGATAAAAGTCATATAAAATATACTATTTTAAGCATATTTAACTGTATAGTTCACTGAAGACACTAAGTACATTCACATTGTTTTGCAACACTTACCATCATGAATCTCTGGAGTTTTTTACCTTCCTAAACTCAGTGTCAGACTTTATTTTGGGGGGCTCCAAAATCACTGCAGATGGTGACTGCAGCCATGAAATTAAAAGACGCTTACTCCTTGGAAGAAAACCATGACCAACCTAGACAGCATATTGAAAAGCAGAGACATGACTTTGCCAACAGAGGTCCATCTAGTCAAGGCTATGGTTTTTCCAGTGGTCATGTATGGATGTGAGAGTTGGACTGTGAAGAAAGCTGAGAGCTTAAGAATCGATGCTTTTGAACTGCGGTGCTGGAGAAGACTCTTGAGAGTCCCTTGGACTGCAAGGAGATCCAACCAGTGCATTTTAAAGGAGATCAGTCCTGGGTGTCCTTTGGGAGGAATGATACTAAAGCTGAAACTCCAGTACTGTGGCCACCTCACGCAAAGCGTTGATTCACTGGAAAAGACTCTGATGCTGGGAGGGATTGGGGTAAAGAGGAAAAGGGAACAACAGAAGATGAGATGGCTGGATGGCATCACTGACTCTATGGACCTGAGTCTGAGTGAACTCCTGGAGATGGTGATGGACAGGTAAGCCTGGCATGCTGCAATTCATGGGGTCACAAAGAGTCGAACATGACTGAGTGACTGAACTGAACTGAACTGAACTGAACTGAAAATGAAACTGTGTCCTCTTTAAACACTAACTCCCCATACCTCCTCCCCCCTACCTGTTTACTTCTGGCATCTACCAGTGTTTTTTCTGACTATGACTGTTCTAGATACCTTATGTGAGTGGACTCAAACAGTACATTTTGCACCTACATTTAATATATTGGAATGCATTTTTAAGGTTCAGTTCAGTTCAGTTTCCTAGTCGTGTCTGACTCTGCAACCCCATGGACTGTAGCACGCCAGCCTTCCTTGTCCATCACAAACTCCCGAAGCTTGCTCAAACTCATGTGCATCAAGTCAGTGATGCCATCCAGCCATCTCATCCCCTGTTGTCCCCTTCTCCTCCTGCCTTCAATTTTTCCCAGCATCAGAATCTTTTCCAATAAGTCAGTTTTTTGAATCAGGTGGCTAAACAATTGGAGTTTTAGCTTTAGCATCAGTCCTTCCAAACAATATTCAGGGTTGATTTCCTTCAGGAGTGACTGGTTTGATCCCCTTGCAGTCCAATACTCTCAAGAGTCTTCTCCAACAACACAGTTCAAAAGCATCAATTCTTTGGCCCTCAGCTTGCTTTATTGTACATCTCTCACATCCATACGTGACTACTGAAAAAAACTATAGCTTTGACTAGATGGACTTTTGTCAGCAAAGTATTGTCTCTGTATTTCAATATGCTGTCCAGATTGGTCATAGCTTTCCTTCCAAGCAGGAAGCATCTTTTAATTTCATGTCTTCAGTCACTATCTGTAATGATTTTGGAGTCCAAAAAATAAAGTCTGTCACTGTATCCATTCTTTCCCCATCTATTTGCCATGAAGTGATGGGACCAGATACCAAGATCTTCTCTTTTTAAATGTTGAGTTTTAAGTCAACTTTTTTACTCTTCTCTTTCACTTTCATCAAGACGCTCTTTAGTTCCTCTTCACTTTCTGCCATAAGGGTGGTATCATCTACATAACTGAGGTTATTGATATTTCTCCCAGCAATCTTGATTCCAGCTTGTGCCTCATCCAGCCTGGCATTTCACATGATGTACTCTTCATAGAAGTTAAATAAGCAGGGTGACAACATACAGCCTTGATGTACTCCTTTCCCAATTTGGAACCAATTTATTGTTCCATGTCCGGTTTTCACTCTTGCTTCTTGACACACATACATGTTTTGCGGGAGGTAGGTGAGGTGGTCTAGTATTCTCATCTCTTGAAGATTTTTCCACAGTTCATTGTGATACACACTGCCGAAGGCTTTAGTGTAGTCAATAAAGAAGAAATAAATGATTTTCTGGAATTCCTCTGCTTTTTTTATGATCCAGTGCATTTTGGCAATTTGATCTCTGGCTCCTCTGCCTTTTCTAAATCCAGCTTGAACATCTGGAAGTTCTCAGTTCACATCCTGCTGAAGCCTAGCTTGGAGAATTAGCATTATTTAGCTACTGTGTTTAATGAGTGCAACTGTGAAGTAGTTTGAACATCCTTTGGCATTGCCCTTCTTTGGGATTGGAATGAAAACTGACTTTTTCCAGTCCTGTGGCCACAGCCGAGTTTTCCAAATTTGCTGGCATATTGAATGCAGCACTTTAACTGCATATTTTAGGATTTGAAATAGCTCCACTGGAATTCCATCACCTCCACTAGCTTTGTTTGTAGTGATTCTTCCTAAGTCCCACATGAACTGCATTCTAGAATGTCTGGCTCTAGGTAAGTGATCACACCATTGTGGTTATCTGGGTCATGATGATCTTTTTTGTATAGTTCTTCTCTGTATTCTTTCACAAAGAAGGTAAAATCTGTTTATAAGGCATATGCAGATTTTACCTTCTTTTTATTTCCCTTGTGCTAAACAGTAGGTTCTCATTAGTTTTCTGTTTTATAATAGTATTAATAGTATATATATTTTAATCCCAATCTCCCATTTCATCCTACCCTCCTTTACCCTTTGGTGTCCATATCTTTGTTCTCTATGTTTGTATCTCAATTCCTGCTCTGAAAATAGGTTCACCTATATCATTTTTCTAGATTTCATATATAGGCCTTCATATGTGATATGTGTTTTCTTCTTTCTGGCTTATACACACACTTTTTTAGGTCATTTAGACAAGTTTAGTTGCAGTTTTTTATGGCTGGCACAACTTGAAAGATAACTTAAAACTCAAATGACAGAAAGCTAGAATCCACTGGTTGTGAACTCCTACTTGCCCATGTTTTGTGTCCTCATATATGAGAATATTCAAAAGCTGGTATTCTAGACATTATGATAAATTGTGTGGCTTTAGGATTTTTTGCAAATTTGATGAGATGATGCTATTGTGCTTGTTTTTGTTAACATCACTTCAAGTCCTGTTAATAAATATGTACACAGAGTAAAATAAATTTTTAATGTATTAAATAATTCAGTTTTCATAACTGTTGGGCATTTTAATTAAGAAAACATAGTTATGAAAGGGACCTCCCGGGTGGCTCAGTGGTAAAGACTCCTGCCAGTGCAGGAGACGTGGGTTCAATTCCTGGGTTGGGAAGATCCCCTGGAGAAGGAAATGTTAAGCCACTCCAGTATCCTTGCTGGGAAATCCCAAAAACAGAGGAGTACTGGAGTTTCAGTTTTAGCATCAGTTCTTCCAAAGAACACCCAAGACTGATCTCCTTTAGAATGGACTGGTTGGATCTCCTACAGTCCAAGGGACTCTGAAGAGTCTTCTCCAACACCACAGTTCAAAACCATCAATTCTTTGGCTCTCAACTTTCTTACAGTCCAACTCTCACAGCCATACATGACCACGGGAAAAGCCATACCCTTGAGTAGATGGACATTTAGTCATTGTTTAAATTGGAGTTTTTGCTTTTCCTTTGTGTCAGTATTGAGAAAGAGCATCAGAAGTAAGTATTTTGTTTGTCTCTCTTTTCTTAAATGATATAATATACTCATTCATTAAAGGAAAATAATATTAAAGATTAAACTCAATATTTCATATTTTAAAACTATTAAGCTGAAATGCTTTTATATGCTCTGTTTTCAAATTTATTTATACTTCCCTAATATGATTGAAAATTAATGTTACCTATTTGTGTTTGAATTATTTTTATGTATTAATCAAATTGCATATTTTACTGTGTGGGGTCATTGCCAGTTGGTCACTTACTGGCTGTTGAACATCAGTCCTCAAGGGATGTGTCACCTTAAGTAAAATCAACTGGAAGTGAAAGGGAATGAGGGTCTTGGTCTTGATATAAAACAAAACTTTGGTTTGCTTTTTAAATTGGCTGGACCCCTTAGAAAGAGTTATGGGAATAAGAGGACCTGAGATGGATTACTTCTGATACACTTATATTTCTGAAGCCTTGATTTATCTTAATGTAATTTGCTTTTATATCTTATTTCCCATTTTATTTATATAGATCATATTAAATAATTGTCATTATGACCTTAACAATTAACACAAACTCCCAAATGTTAATAGAATTAAAGAAACTCTTGAAAATATAAAAATTTTCAACTTTAAAAATTGCATTTTGAATATGAAAACAATGGTACAATTCAGCTCACTGTGGAATACAATCACAAGTGTAAACCTTTTGTGTCAAAATTACCAACCAAATACGAGTCTATTTTTGAACTCGTTGAAATTCAGACAGAAGCTCTATGTCATCAAAATTCTCAAAATTTTGACAGAATGACTGGTGTATTCTCTATGATTTAAAGCCATATAATCAACATAAACTATTACATTACTCTGAACATTCTACATTTTTTAAGGTTTAATAAGCTCCTGCTCTGTTATATTCTTAAGTATTCTAATTTTGTTTTTCTATATATATTGATTTCTTTGGAGTTTACAAAATATGTACTAAGGAAGCTTCTCTTTGGGGTGTAAGAATATTTTAGCTGCTTTCCAACCTTTTTCACTTGATGGTACATAGACAATCAACATTTGTTTAGCATGAAGTTGTTCAGCGGTTACAGCTACCATGGCTGTCTCCTGGTGATGCAAATTGAAACTCTAGTTTGATGCAGAACACAGGTCTGGCAAAGACAAGTTTTATTGAACTCATCTAAGAGTTTTCATGGTTTATTTATTAGAATATATTTTGTAATGCTTTGAAAAGTTACAAATACTATATATTTTTATATTATTTATATTCCTATTTATATATTTACATATATCATTTATATTCCTAAAATTTTTCATTTATACCAGTATTTGACTTGACCTGATTTCATTTTATTGATAATGCACTGGCAGACATTATTTCAGGAAGTACTTGAGAAACATGTCACAAGCCAAATTGCTTCACCTTGCCTCTTCTAAAGGCATTCACGAGTGTGACTCCATACCTAGACCATGGTGGTAGAAACACTAGTTAACTGTCACACCATGTCCCATAAAGGAGTTTTCATTTGGTTAAAAATTATATAGCTTCATGTTTGAAAGTGGAGTTAATTTTTTGAATATAGATTTTGGCTCTGTTGAAGTTTTCCATGTTGATTCATATGTTCTGCAATTTTTATTCAGATGCCAAGCTTTACTATCTCCTCTTTTCTCTAACTTACCATTTCAGATGCAGAAAATGAAAGGTTTGTCTCATTTATAAATTTTTGTAGACAACTGAAAGTTGACCTTCTTTCTTCATGTAATTGCTTTCTTTTTCATAGTTATTATTCTAGGTCTTAAAACCCTTCAGGTTCTCTTTGTAAACTAAGCTTCTTCTCTCTAATTTGCTGGAAAGTTTGAGTTTTCTAATGTAAGTATCTGCTCAAAATCCTTTCCTGAAGAAAAGCTCTAACTGCACTTTAGATATTAAAATATATTTATCCTTGCAATTCCAATTTTTTCTTCTACAACTTGTTCTTTTTAACTTTTCTCTCTCTCTCTCTCTCTCTCAACCTTCAAATTTGTTCAAGTTTCCTCAAACCTCAAAAAGCTTTCCCCTTTTATTCTATTTTATTTTATTATTTCACTCTTCCTGTTAAATTATCAGAAGAGTTAATATATGACTTCCATTCTATTTTTTATCCATGTCTCCAAGTTTTTTCTCACTCTTTAAACAATCTTACTCTTACTAAAAATTTATCTTAGCCAAAATCATTGGCATTTTAAATCAGTTTTAATTTGTTTAAACATTATAGGTACTTTAACTGAGTTCACTATCTCTTACATCTTAAAATTCTCTTGTCTGTTTTCATTTTAAAAATTACTCTTGTTACGCTGGTTTATTTCTTTTCCTCCTCTTTTTTTTTCCTGTTCATTCCCTGCCTATAACAACTCATTTTATTAAAAAAATATTTGAAATCTTTATTTAATTTTTTACAATATTGCTTCCATTTCATATTTTGGTTTTTTGGCCCCAAGGCATTTGAGATCTTAGCTCCCAGACCAGGAATCGAATCCACATCCCCTGCATTGGAAGACAAAGTTACAACCTCTGGACCACATAGGAAGTCCCAATAACAACTCATTTTAGATGCTGCTACCGTGATTGACCATCTGAAAGCTTGTCTCTAATCTTCTGTCCTTCAATTGGGTCTATAACTCAGGGTATCAAGGAGAGGCAAGGATTTACTTCCTATCCTAGGATGGGGCTTCATCTCTGGATTCCAGAAAGTACACTGTGATCTAAGTGTGGGCTAAAGAATGTTCAAATTACTGCACAATTACACTCATCTCACATGATAAAAAGTAATGCTCAAAATTATCCAAGCCAGGCTTCAACATGAACCATTAACATGCAGAAGTTCAAGCTGGATTTATAAAAAGCAGAGTTACCAGAGATCAAATTGCTAACATCCCTTGGATCATTGAAAAAGCAAGAGAGTTCCAGAAAAATATCTATTTCTGCTTTATTGACTACGCCAAAGCCTTTGTAGATCACAACAAATGAAAATTCTTAAAGAGATTGAAATACCAGACCATTTTACCTGCAAAATCTGTATGCAGGTCAAGAAGCATCAGTTAGAACTGGAAGAACAGACTGGTTCCAAATCGGAAAAAGGGTTTATCAAGGCTATATATTGTCACCCTGCATATCTAACTTATATATGGAATACATCATGTGAAATGCTGGACTGGATGAAGCACAAGCTGGAATCAAGATTGCTGGGAGAAATATCAATAACCTCAGATATGCAGATGACACCACCCTTATGGCAGAAAGTGAAGAAGAAGAATTAAAGAGCCTCTTGATGAAAGTGAAAGAGGAGAGTGAAAAAGTTGGCTTAAAACTCAACATTCAGAAAACAAAGTTCATGGCATCCAGTCCTATCACTTCATGGCAAATAGATGGAAAAACTATGGAAACAGTGGCTGATTTTATTTTTCTGGGCTCCAAAATTACTGCCAATGGTGACTGCAGCCATGAAATTAAAAGATGCTTACTCCTTGGAAAAAAGTTATGACAACAAATGTCAGTCTAACCAAAGCTATGGTTTTTCCAGTGGTCATGCATGGATATGAGAGTTTAGCTATAAAGAAATTTGAGCACCAAAGAATTGATGCTTTTGAACTGTAGTGTTGGAGAAGACTCTTGAGCATCCCTTGGACTGAAAGAAGATCCAAATAGTTGATCCTAAAAGAAATCAGTCCTGAATTTTCATTGGAAGGACTGAAGCTGAAGCTGAATCTCCAATTTTTTGGCTACCTTGATGTGAAGAATTGACTCATTGGAAAAGCCCTTGATACTGGGAAAGATTGAAGGCAGGAGAAGAAGGGGGTGACAGAGGATGAGATGGTTGGATGGCATCACTGACTTGATGGACACGAGTTTGCCTAAACTCCAGGGGTTGGTGATGGACAGGGAAGTCTGGCATGCTGCAGTCCATGAGTTGCAAAGCGTTGCACACCACTGAGTGACTGAACTGAACTGAAGTTTCACTGCAGATTATTTCCCCAAGAGTGTTATCTTGGTCTCTGCCCAATGCTGAACACTTTCTTATTTAATCCACACAGCAAGCTAATGTGGCAGATGAAGTTATTCACATTTATAAATGAGCAGAGACTAAGACACTTAATTTGATAAAATAAAAACTTAGAAAGTAGCAAACCTGGATTTAAATTTAATTACATTCTGACAACAGAGAGTCTTCTTAAAAAAAAAAATCATTAGATTTCACTGAAGCAGCCTCTGCCAGTTTCTGGCCACTTTCCTCTTTTCCACCACCTGCTTTGTGGTCTTAAAATGCTTTGTATGAAAATCAACATGGGAACAGACAGTTGAACCAAAACCAAGCCTTTACCAAAGCTATGTGTATAGTCTTCCCTGTTTTTCTGCACATGACCTTGGAACACTGGTTGAATCTTATAGTTTCAGTCATCACTTCGAGGTTGATGGAGGGCACGTTTTTGTTTCCTGAGGTCACTGTTCTAATTCATAAAAATGAAGAACAAGCTCATTATCTGCCAGATCCCCCTTCTCCCTCATCTTATCTCCCAGAATGAGAGACAGTTCCTGAGCACCGCCATGCCAGCGTCCAGCACAGTGGGTGAGAAAGACCTGAAACATGGCCAGCACATAATGAAAAGACAGACACATATAATTTGGCAAGCAGGGAGGCAGAAGACCCTCCTGCTCTTCATGCCAGGAAGACAAAATTGCCCTTTTCAGCCCACACTTTTATTGGCAGAAGTCACATGAGATCACTAGGAAATAGTTGTACTGGGGAGTTTGACCAGCACACCATAAAGAGGGAGTAAAATTAGAATCCCGCTGTTGATAGGGAACATCTTGCTTTGTTTCCATGGGAATGGATGCAGGGGCAGGCAGTGAAGAGAAGCAGAGAACAAGGTCCTACCCCAAGCATGTCTGTTGAGCATGCTTACAGGACAATCATGAGGGCACAGTTATTTGCATCCTTGAGTTATGGGGCATGTTCTGGTCTCTGCTCCGCCAGGCTTCAACACCACAGGGCTGCAGATGCACTCACCTAGGTGCTTGGACTGAGTCAGCAAACACGCAAGAAAAAATTCTCAGTAAGTGGATGTAAACTTTTCTTGCCTATTCTTGGATTTAATGACTTCTTGGTGGATATGCTATATCCAAATTCTCTTTCCTTCAAGATCTTGCACAATACATACAGATTAATGATCATTTTCCTTGCATGACTCATAATAGTGAATTTTTGATGCCTGCCATACCAAGTCAATTTCTTGTCACTGAATTTTAGACTCTCCTATGTTCTAGTCATTCTTTATGTTTCTTCTGTCTCTGTTCCTAGAAGAATCATTTATCCAAATATTTTGCCTGACCAAATAAGCACTGGACTTGGAACCACATAATCTATCTTTAAAGTTGTCTCCTACTTTTATTAGCTGTGTGTGAACTTGGGTTGTTCTCTATGCATAGCAGACTGGAAATTAAGTAGGGAGGTTATAATTATCAATTCACTAATTAGAAAAATACGGGAGGTCAGTGGAGAAATAACTCCAGAAAGAATGAAGGGATGAAGCCAAAGCAAAAAACAGTACCCAGCTATGGATGTGACTGGTGATAGAAGCAAGGTCCAATGCTGTAAAGAGCAATATTGCATAGGAACCTGGAATGTCAGGTCCATGAATCAGGGCAAATTGAAAGTAGGCAAACAAGAGATGGCAACAGTGAAAGTCGACATTCTAGATATCAGCCAACTAAAATGGACTGGAATGGGTGAATTTAACTCAGATGACCATTATATCTAATACTGCTGGCAGGAATCCCTCAGAAGAAATGGAGTAGCCATCATGGTTAACAAAAGAGTCAGAAATGCAGTACTTGGATGCAACCTCAAAAACGACAGAATGATCTCTGTCCATTTCCAAGACAAACCATTCAATATCATGGTAATCCAAGTCTATACCCCAACCAGTAACACTGAAGAAGCTGAAGTTGAATGGTTTTATGAAGATCTACAAGACCTTTTAGAACTAACACATAAAAAAGATGTACTTTTCATTACAGGGGACTGGAATGCTAAAGTAGGAAGTCAAGAAACACCTGGAGTAACAGGCAAATTTGGCCTTGGAATGCAGAATGAAGCAGGACAAAGACTAATAGAATTTTGCCAAGAAAATGCATTGGTCATAGCAAACACCCTCTTCCAACAACACAAGAGAAGACTTTACACATGGACATCACCAGATGGTCAACACTAAAATCAGACTGATTATATTCTATGCAGCCAAAGACGGAGAAGCTCTATATAGTTAACCAAAACAAGACCAGGAGCTGACTGTGCCTCAGATCATGAAATCCTTATTACCAAATTCAGCCTTCAATTGAAGAAAGTAGGGAAAACCGCTAGACCACTCAGGTATGACCTAAATCAAATCCCTTATGATTGTACAGTGAAACTGAGAAATAGATTTAAGGGCCTAGATCTGATAGATAGAGTGCCTGATGAACTATGTAATGAGGTTCGTGACATTGTACAGGAGACAGGGATCAAGACAATCCTCATGGAAAAGAAATGTAAAAAAGCAAAATGACTGTCTGGGGAGGCCTTATAAATAGCTGTGAAAAGAAGAGAAGCGAAAAGCAAAGGAGAAAAGGAAAGACATAAGCGTTGGAATGCAAAGTTCCAAAGAATAGCAAGAAGTGATAAGAAAGCCTTCTTCAGCGATCAATGCAAAGAAATAGAGGAAAATAACACAATGGGAAAGACTAGAGATCATTTCAAGAAAATTAGAGATACCAAGGGAACATTTTATGCAAAGATGGGCTTGATAAAGGACAGAAAAGGTTTGGACCTAACAGAAGCAGAAGATATTAAGAAGAGGTGACAAGAATACACAGAAAATCTGCACAAAAAAGATCTTCATGACCCAGATAATCATGATGGTGTGATCACTCATCTAGAGCCAGACATCATGGGATGTGAAGTCAAGTGGGCCTTGGAGAGCATCGCTACAAACAAAGCTAGTGGAGGTGATGGAATTCCAGTTGAGCTGTTTCAAATCCTGAAAGATGATGTTGAGAAAGTGCGGCACTCAATATGCCAGCAAATTTGGAAAACTCAGCAGTGGCCACAGGACTGGAAAAGGTCAGTATTCATTCCAGTTCCAAAGAAAGGCAATGCCAAAGAATGCTCAAACTACCGCACAATTGCACTCATCTCACACGCTAGTGAAGTAATGCTCAAAATTCTCCAAGCCAGGCTTCAGCAATACGTGAACAGTGAACTTCCTGATGTTCAAGCTGGTTTTAGAAAAGGCAGAGGAACCAGAGATCAAATTTCCAATATCTGCTGGATCATGGAAAAAGCAAGGAGTTCCAAAACACATCAATTTCTGCTTTCTTGACTATGCCAAATCCTTTGACTGTGTGGATCACAATAAACTGTGGAAAATGCTGAAAGAGATGGGAATACCAGAGCACCTGATCTGCCTCTTGAGAAATCTGTATGCAGGTCAGGAAGCAGCAGTTAGAACTAGACATGCAACAGTCTGGTTCCAAATAAGAAAAAGAGTACATCAAGGCTGTATATTGTCACCCTGCTTATTTAACCTCTATGCAGAGTACATCATGTGAAATGCTGGACTGGAAGAAACACAAGCTGGAATCAAGATTGCCGGGAGAAATATCCATAACCTCAGATATGCAGATGACACCACCCTTATGGCAGAAAGTGAAGAGGAACTAAAAAGCCTCTTGATGAAAGTGAATGTGGAGAGTGAAAAACTTGGCCTAAAGCTCAACATTCAGAAAATGAACATCATGGCACCTGGTCCCATCACTTCATGGGAAATAGATGGGGAAACCGTGTCAGTCTTTGTTTATTTTTGGGCTCCAAAATCACTGCAGATGGTGACTGCAGCCATGAAATTAAAAGCCATGAAATTTCTTTTTCCTTGGAAGAAAATTATGACCAACCTTGATAGTATATTCAAAAGCAGAGATATTACTTTGCCGACTTAGGTCCGTCTAGTCAAGGCTATGGTTTTTCCTGTGGTCATGTATGAATATGAGAGTTGGACTGTGAAGAAGGCTGAGCGCCGAAGAATTGATGCTTTTGAACTGTGGTGTTGGAGAAGACTCTTGAGAGTCCCTTGGACTGCAAGGAGACCCAACCAGTCCATTCTGAAGGAGATCAGCCCTGGGATTTCTTTGGAAGGAATGATGCTAAAGCTGAAGCTTCAGTACTTTGCCTACCTCATGCGAAGAGTTGACTCATTGGAAAAGACTCTGATGCTGGGAGGGATTGAGGTCAGGAAGAGAAGGGGATGACAGAGGATGAGATGGCTGGATGACATCACTGACTCGATTGACGTGTGTCTGAGTAAACTCCAGGAGTTCCTGATGGACAGGGAGGCCTGGCGTGCTGTGATTCATGGGTTGCAAAGAGTCAGACACAACTGAATTACTGAATTGAGCTGAATTAGAAAAATATCGAAAATCTAAGTGAATTGTTCTTAGTTAATGGGAAATCATTCTATTGGCAAGGTATATAGACTAACATAGATGTTTTCTTCTAATTTTTCACTGCTGCGTTATTTTTGAGTGGATGACTCTGCTTCAGAAAATGTTTGTATCAATATATTTAAATTTATAAATAAAAATAGTAAGTATCCCAGTGATTTGGATAAATACCTTATAATATTTTCAAGTATAGATATATTCACTAACCTGAAATGCATTCTAATTCATGCACATACATACAGCATGAATCTGAGCTGATATATAAATTTCTTTTACTTTTTTATTATTTTTACTTTCCACTTATAAAATTTTTACCCTTGAATACTTTTATTTATTTATTGTTTTATTCATTTTTCTAACATTTCCCAGCTCTACTCATTCTTGTCTTGTTTATTTTCAACCCCAGGAAAGCATTTCTTACTTGCATTACTTACTTACTTTAACTTAAGAGTCTCACTGGCAGACCTAGTAGCAAGAAGCTATTTAAATGCATCCAATCTGTTTGATTTAACTACATAGCCCTGGCTTTCTGTTCACTTAATGACTTAAATGACATGAACATCATTCTTTCACTTTGCCCTGCAACAGGAAATAAATTAAACCTTTACTCACAGCTTCTTGCTGCATGACTGCTGGAGTTTACAAAATCAGAACTTAATGTAAAATTATAAAGCTGATCTGAGTCCTTCCAGTTTTCACAAGGGAGTGATAATTTCTAAGCCTTAATATACTTGGATCAATAGTACCATTTTATATAGACTCTTTACATAAGAATATGAATATTCATTGAGGCTTAACTCAGAAACAGTGTCCCATGGGTACTTCTCCTTATGACTCTGGGTATCAAGATCTTTGTTGTTGCAGAGGTACAGGCAGCAGCAGTGGAAGCATTTTGTAGGGTCCCAGTGAGCTGTTTTCAGGAGTGTGGATCTCAGCATGAACTGCTCTTCCTCCACACAAGTAACCACATAATCTACCTCTGTGGTACCCATGGTGTCAGCATTTTCCCCGAATACTCTTTGCAACAGAGATTGATGTCTACTTTAGTCACACAGCTAATGGTCATGGGATAAGTATCTTTCCCTGAATTTAGTGTCAGTCATGCCGTTTATTGGAATCTAGACATGCAATGCAATGTGAGTCACAGAGGGAAGTCTGAGACCTGTGACACAGAGCCCCAGGTACATCCTGTTGTCCTTAAATGCCAAAGATTGAAACTTTTGACTTAGATTGGTGAAACCCAGACAGAAGCATGAGAGGACTGAACAAATGCAATGTAAAACTGTGCAGCTCAAAGCAAACACTTGACAGTAGGCAGTGACACAACTCAGCAAGTGTGCTTATCAGCAGGTGATACAACCAGGTAGCAAGCTAAAGTCACAAAGAAAAAAAAAGAAAGAGAGAGAGAGAGAGAGAGAGAGAGAGCCTCCATTCGGCCATCATGGACTGAATACCTTGTTTGCTGTGCTAACTGTTACAACTCTTATAGCCTTTTCTGACTCTCCAGGCTGCAAATTTAAGTGCTTTCTGAACCCACATCAATAAATTCTGCCTGATTCAGCTTAATCTTTCACCATTAATCCATACCCTTAATATCCATACATGCCCTTCAGACATTGGTTTGTAAAAATTTAAAAACTGAAGTGGCTCTTTTGAAATGTAACTTTCTAAATGTGTGATAAAAAATAAAATAAGTAACATTTATGCTAACAGAAACAGAAGATGTTAAGAAAAGGTAGCAAGAATACACAGAAGAACGGTACAAAAAAAGATCTTCATGACCAAGATAATCATGATAGTGTGACGACTCACCTAGAGACAGACATCCTGGAATGTGAAGTCAAATAGGCTTTAGAAAGCATCACTACAAACAAAGCTAGTGGAGGTAATGGAATTCCTTTTGAGTTATTTCAAATCCTGAAAGATGATGCTGTGAAAGCACTGCAGTCAATATGCCAGCACATTTGGAAAACTCGGCAGTGACCACAGGACTGGAAAACGTTAGATTTCAATCCAATCCCAAAGAAAGGCGGTACCAAAGAATGCTCAAAATACCATACAATTGCACTCATCTCACACACTAGTAAAGTAATGCTCAAAATTCTTCAAGCCAGGCTTCAGCAATACGTCAACCATGAACTTCCAGATGTTCAAGCTGGTTTTAGAAAAGACAGAGGAACCGGAGATCAAATTGCCAACAATGGCAGGATCATTGAAAAAGCAAAAGAGTTCCAGAAAAACATCAATTTCTGCTTTATTGACTATGCTAAAATAAAGCCTTTGACTGAGTGGGTCACAATAAACTGTGGAAAATTCTGAAAGAGATGGGAATATCAGACCACCTGACCTGCCTCTTGAGAAACCTGTATGCAGGTCAAGAAGCAACAGTTAGAACTGGATATGGAACAACAGTTGGTTCCAAATAGGAAAAGTGGTACTTCAAAGCTGTATATTGTCACCCTGCTTATTTAACTTCTATGCAGAGTACATCATGAGAAATGCTGGGCTGGAAGATGCATAAGCTAGAATCAAGATTGCCGGGAGAAATATCAATAACATTAGACATGAAGATGACACCACCATTATGGCAGAAAGTGAAGAGGAACTAAGAAGCCTCTTGATGAAAGTGAAAGAGGAGAGTGAAAAAGTTGGCTTAAAGCTCAACATTCATAAAACTAAGATCATGGCATCTAGTCTCATCACTTCATGGGAAATAGATGGGGAAACAGTGGAAACAGTGTCAGACTTTATTTTTTGGGGTCCAAAATCAATGCAGATGGTGAAATTAAAATACGTTTACTCCCTGGAAGGAAAATTATGATCCACCTAGATAGCATATTCAAAAGCAGAGACATTACCTTGCCAACAAAGGTCCGTCTAGTCAAGGCTATGGTTTTTCCTGTGGTCATGTATGGATATGAGTTGTATTGTGAAGAAGGCAGAGCACCGAAGAACTGATGCTTTTGAACTATGGTGTTGGAGAAGACTCTTGCAAGTCCCTTGGACTGCAAGGAGATCCAATCAGTCCATTCAAAAGGAGATCAGTCCTGGGTGTTCTTTGGGAGGAATGATGTTAAAGCTGAAACTCCAGTACTTTGGCCACGTCATGGAAGAGCTGACCCATTGGAAAAGACTCTGATGCTGGGAGGGTTTTGGGGCAGGAGGAGAAGGGGACGACAGAGGATGAGATGGCTGGATGGCATCACTGACTCGATGGACGTGAGTCTGAGTGAACTCTGGGAGTTGGTGATGGATAAAGAGGCCTGGAGTGCTGCAATTCATGGGGTCGCAAAGAGTTGGACACGACTGAGTGACTGAACTGAACTGAACTGAACTGAACATATATGCTGCTTAAGTCTGCATATTTTTTCATCATTTTACTAGGTTCCTAGGAAAATAACACAACCAATGAATATAAAGTCAAAATTATTTTTAGAT
>SJYF01000589.1:1016473-1032980 GCA_006410515.1 Procapra przewalskii
CAACAGCTAGAACTGGACATGGAACAACAGACTGGTTCCAAATAGGAAAAGGAGTGTGTCAAGGTTGTATATTGTCACCCTGCTTATTTAACTTCTATGCAGAGTACATCATGAGAAATGGTGGACTGGAAGAAACACAAGCTGGAATCAAGATTCCTGGGAAAAATATCAATAACCTCAGATATGCAGATGACACTACCCTTATGGCAGAAAGTGAAGAGGAACTAAAAAGCCTCTTGATGAAAGTGAAAGAGGAGAGTGAAAAAGTTGGCTTAAAGCTCAACCAACATTCAGAAAACGAAGATCATGGCATCCGGTCCCATCACTTCATGGGAAATAGATGGGGAAACAGTGGAAACAGTGTCAGACTATTTGGGGGGCTCCAAAATCACTGCAGATGGTGACTACAGCCATGAAATTAAAAGACACTTGCTCCTTGGAATAAAAGTTATGACCAACCTAGATAGCATCTTGAAAAGCAGAGACATTACTTTGCCAACAACGGTCCGTCTAGTCAAGGCTATGGTTTTTCCAGTAGTCGTGTATGGATGTAAGAGTTGGACTGTGACGAAGGCTGAGTGCCAGAGAACTGATGCTTTTGAATTGTGGTGTTGGAGAAGACTCTTGAGAGTCCCTTGGACTGCAAGGAGATCCAACCAGTCCATTCTGAAGTAGATCAGCCCTGGGATTTCTTTGGAAGGAATGATACTAAAGGTGAAACTCTAGTACTTTGGCCACTGTATGCGAAGAGTTGAGTCATTGGAAATGACTCTGATGCTGGGAGGGATTGGGGGCAGGAGGAGAAGGGGACAACAGAGGATGAGATGGCTGGATGGCATCACTGAGTCGATGGACATGAGTCTGAGTGAACTCCAGTAGTTGGTGATGGACAGAGAGGCCTGGTGTGCTGTGATTCATGGGGTTGCAAAGAGTCGGACATGACTGAGCGACTGAACTGAACTGAACTGATCTGAACAAAAATGGAATGGAATGGTGACTTTAATTCGAATGACCATTATATTTACTACTGTGGGTAAGAATCCCTTAGAAGAAATGGAATAGCCCTCATGGTCCATAAAAGAGTCCAGAATGCAGTACTTGGGTGCAGTCTCAAAAATGACAGAATGCTCTCTGTTCATTTCCAAGGCAAACCATTCAGTATCACAGTAATCCAAGTCTATGCCCCAACCACTAATGCTGACAAAGCTGAAGTTGAATGGTTCTATGAAGACCTACAAGATCTTTTAGAATTAACACCAAAAAAGCTGTCCTTCTCCACATAAGTGACTGGCATGCAAAAGTAGGAAGTCAAGAGACACCTGGAGAAACAGGCAAATTTGACATTGGAGTACACAGTGAAGCAGGACAAAAGTTAACAGAGTTTTGCCAAGAGAACACACTGCTCACAGCAAGCACCCTTTTCCCACAACACAAAAGATGACTCTACACACGGACAACACCAAAATATTCATTATATTCTTGCAGCTGAAGATGGAGAAGCTCTATAGAGTCAGCCAAAACAAAACTGGGGGCTGACTGTAGCACAGATCATAATTCCTTATTGAAAAATTCAGACTTAAATTGAAGAAAGAAGGGAAACTATTGAACCATTCAAGTATGATCTAAATCAAGTCCTTTATGATTATACAATGGAAGTGACAAATAGATTCAAGGGATTATATCTGATAGAGAAAGTCCTGAAGAGCTATGGACAGAGGTTCATAACATTGTACAGGAGGCAGGGATTGAATGCATCCTCAAAAAGAAAAAATACAAAGAGGCAGAATGTTTATCTGAGGAGGCCTTACAAATAGCTGAGAAAAGAAGAAGAGGAAAAAGCTAAGGAGAAAAGGAAAGATATATCCATCTGAATGCGGACTTCCAAAGAAAAGCAAGGAGAAGTAAGAAAGACTTCCTAAGTGATCAATGTAAAAGAATTAGAGGAAAACAATATAATGTCAAGAACTAGAGTTCTTTTCAAGAATATTAGAGACACCAAGGGAACCTCTCCAGCCACTCCAGTATTCTTGCCTGGGAAATTACATGGACAGAGGAGACTGATTGGCTAACAGTCCATGGGGTTGCAAAGAGTTGGGCACAACTGAGCAATTAACATTACCAAGGGAATATTTCATGCAAAAATGAGCAAAATAAAGGACAGAAATGGTATCAATCTAAAAGAACCAGATATTTAAAAGAGGTGATGGGAATACACAGAAGAATATACAAAAAGGATCTTAATAACCCAGAAAACCATGATGGTGTGATCATTCACCTAGAGCCAGACATCCTGAAGTTCGAAGTCAAGTTGGCCTTAGGAAGCATCACTACAAACAATGCCAGTGGAGGTGAAAGAATTCCGGTTGAGCTATTTCAAATTCTAAAAGACGATGCTGTGAAAGTGCTGCACTCAATATGCCAGCAAATTTGGAAAACTCAGGAGTGGCCACAGGATTGGAAAAGGTCAGTGTTTGGACACCAAGGAGATCAAACCAGTCAATAATGAAGGAAACTAGTCCTGATTATTCATTGGAAGGACTAATGCTGAAGCTAATATTTCAGTACTTCAGCCACCTGATGCAATGAACTGACTGATTGGAAAAGACCCTGATGCTGGGAAAGATTGAAGGCAGAAGCAGAAAGGAATGACAGAGGATGAGACGATGGATGGCATCACCGACTCAATAGACATGAGTTTTAGCAAGCTTCAGGAGTTGGTGATGGACAGGGAAGCTGGCTTGCTGCATTCAGTGGGGTCACAAATAGTTGGACACGGTAGAGAGATTGAACTTACTTCCTTGAATGTAGCTCTACATGATTCAATTTAGTGAATCATGTTTTGTGTCAATTTAGTGAATTTAGTTTTGTGTCAAAACATAAACAGTGTCAAATATCTATTCAGCTTAATTTTATGCCAAATATTTTTATTGTATTGTAGTCTTGTAGTATCTGTAGCTAAAAACCAGTAAGGGCTTCAGTAACATAAGTGTAAGCATAGAACCAATACTGATTCCATTGTATGCTGGGCCTTTGTCTCTTACAAGTAGGACAGGCTTTTTATATATATATATACACTTACTTTATGTTAATTCAGATACTTCAATTTGGTACTTGGTGTCCTGATTGGAAGGTATACAGGATGGTGCACATATGAAAATGTTTAAAATAAAAACTCTATGTGTAACCATCCAAAATATCTTCCAACCAAGACAACAACTGTTGTCCTTAACTGCTATAGGTCTTCGGGTTGTTTTTCTAGTCCTCTATAAAAGATCATACTTTTCTGAGCTAATGATTCTTAAGGATCACTATTGCTACATTGGACTTTCCAGGTGGCACTAGTCATAAACAACCCCCTGCCAATGCAGGAGACTTCAGAGATGTGGGTTCAGTCCCTGAGTTGGGAAGATACCCTGGAGGAGGGCATGACAACCCACTCCAGCATTCTTTCATCGAGAATCCCGTGGACAGAGGAGCCTGGCAGCTGACCATCCATAGGGGTGCAAAGAATCGGATGTGACTGAAGTGACATAGCACACATTGGTACAGTGACCCAGTGTTGAGGAGATGTGTTAAAGGGCTTTGAGTTAAAACACTAAGCAGGTTTGGGTTTACTTTGTAAAAAGTCTTTCATCCCCACAGTCCTCAAGACTAATCTCCCTCCATCTTCACAGCCTCTAAAGCTCTGTCAGAATGGAAGCCCTACACACCCCAAGTCAGCATCCAGCCAGGTACACTGGAGGAGACAAGGTTATATCTTAAAGACATAATGCTTAGTAAAGATCATACTTTAAACAAGGGCAGAATAAATAGACTAGTAGACTTCATTTAAAAGAAGCAAATGTACTTTTAGATCACACTGAATAGGGCTGAAACTATAAAGGACCATGTAGAATCCAGACTAAACCAGACTATTACTTCAGGCACATGGGTAAAGAATTTCACTGCACCCTTGGTGAGGAGGAAGGGCTTCCCTGGTGGCTAAGATGAGAAAGAATCTGCCTGGAATGTGGGAGAGGCTGGTTTCATCTCTGGATCAGGAAGATCCTCTGCAGAAGGGAATGCAATACACTCCAGTTTTCTTGCCTGGAGAGTTCCATGGATGTTGGAGCCTGACGGGTTACAGTCCATGGGCTTGAAAATTGAGCAACTAACATGACTGAGCAACTAACATTTGGTGAGGAAGATAAATAGGTTAGCAACATGTGTGGCCAGGCTTTCATTTCTGAGTATGAATTCAGTTATCAAGAATGTATTTTATCATTTTTACAAGATTTGAAATAAAATAATCTGTATAGATAGTTTTGTTATTGGCGTTGTTTAGTTACTAAGCCATGTCTGACTCTTTGTGACCCCATGAACTGTAGCTTGCCAGGCTCCTCTGTCCATGGGATTTTTCCAGGCAAGAATACTGAAATGGGTTGCCATTTTCTTCTCTAGGGAATCTTCCCTACCCAGGAGTCAAACCCAGGTCTCTTGCACTGGCAGATTCTTTACCACTAGGCCATCAGGGAAGTCCTGTAGATATTTTTATACATGAACATTTTGAACAGTGAACCCAGTATGGCCCTTTGCTGTCAAATTATCTGCAATACAAAGCACACAAGTTCCAGTAGTTCAGCCCTGTCCAGAGTGTGGATGAGGTCAGCTACCTTAGCTGTGTAATTTGTTCATCATCCATATGGAAAAATGAGCAAATGTCAGGTCTAGTTTTCCAATTTTAAAGCTGTCCAGCAGTAAAATGAACTCCTCAATAAAGTAGTGGATTCCCCACTGCTAGAATTGTTCAAGCAAGGACTATTAACCTTTTTTTTTTTCTTTCTGGGATATTACATAGGGGATTTCTGCATTAAGGGAATTTATTCTTTCTCATATTGAAGAGTCTAGGTTTCTATTATCTAACTTTCTTCTACATAAATTGGCTAGCTTTTATGTGGTTATACTACAGTTTTTCCTTAGTCTTTATTTTATTTTTTAGCCTGAATAATTAAGGAATTAAGTTTCTGGGTCAGGAAAGGGGAGAGGAGATATAATTTGTCTCAAAGTAGCAGTCTTTATTAATGAGAGAGAAAATTTTAATGTGTTTGACTTTCAAAATCTGTCAGAATTCTTTGATAATGTTGAGAGTATATAGAAGGGTGTAGGCAGATGGCCCAGGACACTATAATAGATTCATGAAATGGAAGACAAAGAGATAGAAAAGAAGATATGAATAGAAGAAAACCTATTCATAGCAGAGTTGTGTGTGTTTTTGAGGCTTACATTCTAGACTGAGGAGTTTACTGTACCTGAAACAGACTAAAAAATGATGACTATAATTTGTAAAAGGATCAGAAATATCACAGACTATGATTCTGATGGATGAATTAAAAAATAATGGGTTTTTTTTAGTGTTTCACTAGTGAACTTTATGATGTTTTACTATAAAAAATTCTGAGTGCTGCATTTCTGATTAAGCATTTTAGGAATGCACCGTCCTTCCTGCTGAATCTGAAAGATGACATGCTTTGAATAAAGATTAATATTTATAAACATTTAGGTTGTCACTGTGTCACTTCCGCTGGTCCAGTGAAAGATTTTTTTATGACTTTATTAAGTTAGAGAAAATAGATTTTCCCATGTGTTTTGAACTTGTTGATATGCCCTATAAAGTTTTTTATATGACAAGGTATTTATTAAATAAATTATATGCCTTATATACAGTTATTCTTCATTCAGCAAGATGGATAATTTTGTTGATATATAACATGCAAAATAATGAAGGAAATTAAAGTTGAGTCCCTGAGTTTATAGTTAACTCTCAAACTGAACTTTTTAAGAACCAATTTAATTGTAAGTTATCCCTGAAATAATACAGAGAAAATATTTATAAATACAACAGTTTCATAAGGTAAAATCCTAATGTTAAATTATTAAATTATTTAAACACTGAGCTTTAACTCCAAGGCCAACTCTCAGACTATGGCTCCACAGAATTTCCTAATGTGTTCTAAAACAAATTCTAAGTTATAACACTGTTTATCACTTCATATTAATAATATGAAAGAAATGAATGATCTTAAACATGTATCTAATTAAAAAATCCAAAAGAAAATTCTTATTGAGTCCTACTGCTCAAAATGGCCAAGTCACTCATAAATATAACTGTACACTATTTTGATAAATTAAGGTGTTATACTGGTTCAAATTCAGGAAAATATTTTAAAAAATGTAACATGGCAAAAAATATAAAATTCTGAGTGGTACAATAAATGGGGACTTTGCCATGTTGGTTCCACAACTCTCATCTGTTAATAAAAATTTCAAAATGAGAGATCACATTAAAAAAACCGTCTCTCAAGCATATAATTTCTTTAGTTTCTTTCACATAAATTACTATTTTAAATATGGTTCTTCCTATATGTCCATTTACATTGGTTTTAGTGCTTAATAAAATGCAGAGTCAATGAAAATAATTTAAAGATATTTGCATATAATAAGCATGCTGTATACATAGAAATAATCACTAAATTGTATTTTATACTTTTAATTATTCTTTTGTATATCACATCATATAGCTAAATAAATGTAATAGTATAGTATGTATTTAACATGTATATAAATGTGTTAGGTAGTTAAAATAGGAAGAAGGAGTCCAAAATGGTGGTGGCTAAAAGACAAAGAAAGGAAAAAGCCTGCAAAAATGGAACAAAAGAAAATCGCAGGACACCGAAGTGAGAACCTCGGGTGAAACAAACAGCCCTCCAGGCTAGCCCGATTTACACAGGACAGGCTCAGAAGAGGAGACAAATGAATAAAAAGAGGAAACCAAGACAGATTGAAGAGTCTCCTTTGGAGTCAGCCCGACCTCAAACCTTGAAGTTGTACTTTCATTTGCTTGCCGAATAAGACCCTGAGCTGTAAATGAGCAGTAACACTGGTCCACAGTTTCAAATCTTTGCTGCAGCAAGACAACAAAGGAGATTAGATGCTTGTCTGACCGGTGTATAGTGGTGATAGTTTAGTTGCTAAGTCATATCTGACTCTTTGTGACCCCATGGACTGTAGCCTGTCAGGCGCCTCTATCCATGGGATTTTTGAGGCAAGAACACTGGAGTGGGTTGCCATTTCCTTCTCCAATGCGTGAAAGTGAAAAGTGAAAGTGAAGTAGCTCATCCTGTCTGACTCTTAGTGACCCCATGGACTGCAGCCCACCAGGCTCCTCTGTCCATGGGATTTTCCAGGCAAGAGTACTAAAGTGGGATGCCATCGCCTTCTCCGATATAAATGTATGCCCTATACTTAAATATAATATTAAGTTTTATTGGCTATTTAATATTCAAGGCTAGAAGGGCTGCAGTCCATAAGGTCGCTAAGAGTCAGACACGACTGAGAGCCTTCACTTTCACTTTTCACTTTTATGCATTGGAGAAGGAAATGGCAACCCACTCCAATGTTCTTGCCTGGAGAAGCCCAGGGACAGAAGAGCCTGGTAGGTGACCGTCTATAGGGTCGCACAGAGTCGGACATGACTGAAGCGACTGAGCAGCAGCAGCAGCAGCAGCAGGAACCCACATAGAATTACTTGACCTTGAGAACTTTAGACACTACATCAAGACTTTTGTTATCAACTGAGTTAGGCATAAGTTCACAGAGAAGTCTCTCAATGAGTAAAGCTGCATTTACTAGTGTCAACTATTGTGCAATATATTTTATTGACATTTAGACAGAATTGTATACCTCACAAACCCTTCATTTATTCAAACCAACATGTTTATGTGGATTTTCAATGAGTTTCCAACAAATGAATGCAACTAGCAAATTGAATTAAGTGAAACAGGCAATTTTTCCACCCAATTATAGTTCTTAAAGATCTTAAATGGAAACATCTGTTTGAAGCAGTGATCAAGCTAGTTGCTGACTGAGAGCAGCAGGAGAGCCTGCAGTTAATCCTTTCCCCTCCTGCCAGGAGTTGGGCTCACCAACCTGAGTAACAAAAGAGGGCTCCCTGAAGGGTAAGACGCCATGCTGTCTCCATGGAAAACACAGTTAAAGTCACAGCAGGAGAAGTGGGAACCAGCACATAAACAAAAGAAAGAGGGGTTGATGACAGTTAACTTGGTAGCTCAGCCTTTGCATCAGCACCTCTTTGGAAAATATGGAATAAAACTTGCCTCATACAATAAGGTATTAGTCTTAAATATAACACACACACACACACACATAAATAGTGAATTTACTGTACCTTAATCAGATATTAACTTGAATAAACAATTTTTGAATAAAATTGCTAAACTTCTGTGTACATGCACCACAGAAGGAAGCCAAGAAAGGATCCAAGTTGGAAGTAGATGTAGGCAAACAGAAGTGGAGCCAAGAACTCTTTCCTGTAGTAGATGCCAACTGTTTACTCAAAATTCAGGCTTCACCTCTCTATTAAATATTAGTGATAAATGCAAACATTTATAATTTCAGGATTATAAATATGAATCATAAAAATGAAAATAAAGGAGACCTACTTCATCTCTCTCGTGTCATTTTTGCTTCTATGTAGTACACTTGCAGTGCTGCAAACCTATACTTTAACTCCTGCTTTCCTTTCTCTCTTTTTCCTTTCCTTTCAGTTTATTTAATTTTCTTTTAAATTCACTTCGGAAGATATATTTACATACTCTTCCAAACATAAGGTCCTTCCAGGTGGCTCAGTGGTAAAGGCCTACCTGCTAATGGAGGAGATGCAGGTTCAGTCAGGAAGTTTCCCTGGAGAATACTCTAAGTATTCTTGCTTAGAAATCCCATGGACAGAAGGGCCTGGAAGGCTACAGTCGATGTGGTTGCAAAAGAGTTGGACACGACTTAGAGACTAAACAATGATGAAACACAGTTTCTTAGCTTTCTTTTTTATAGACTAAATCATCAGCATTCACTTCTATTCATCATTTACATTTGTCAATATAGGACCACATTTGATGGATTCTCATTTACAGCTCTTCATATTCTACCTTAGTATTTCACCTCTAGAAACCAGCATGAACTGATTTTATTGAAGCTAATGAAATTACTGCATCAATATTTCCAAATTTGAACCAAGGAAATGATCACGTAAATAGAATCATAGGCACATACTACCACAAGGACTATACATGGACACATTAATTGAAATACACTATTTTTGATCACGAAATGAATCAAATCTTTAAATAGTAGCATATGGACATTTTGAAATTTCTCGATCACAAATCTTTTTAAATGTCTCCAAATCTGTTTTGAACGCCTGTCTATGATTTGGGAATCAGAGTATAATTAATTAACATTAAATGTGAATGATTCTAGGTAGGTGGCCACCAACTCAAGGGACATGAGTTTGAGCAAACTCCAAGAGACAGTGAAGGACAGTGAAACCTGGCATGCTGCAGTCATCAGGGGTGCGAAGAGTCAGACACGACTGATGGAACAACAGCAAGGAAGGTGGAAAAGAGCCCACCTGCCAATGCAGGAGACCTAAGAGATGTGGGATTGACTCCTAGATTGTGAAGGTCACCTAGAGAAGGAAACAGCAACCATTCCAGTAGTTTTGCCTGGAGAATCTGAGAATTGGACATGACTTAGCTGCTAAACCACCACTATTATTGCCTGGGAAATCCCATGGACAGAGGAGTCTGGCGGGCTCCCACAGTCCATAGGGTTAAGCAGAGACAGACACTACTAAAGCAACTTAGCACACGCACAGGAAATTGTTTCAATTACTCCAAAGACTTTAGAAGTTAGTGGAATTTCTCATTCTGGTGTGCTACTCCAATTCATTTACCAAGTGCCTCCGAAACTGCTGTTTTGTGTTGGGCATAAATTAAAAGAAGTCTCTACCACAGGTCCAGGAGTTTCTGCCACAGGTCCAGAGCTACTGTATAGCAGTCTGCTCTGACCCTTGGGTCCTAAAATGGTGATGTTGACTGAAGCCTTGCACAACCTGTCATAGGTGAATCACTATGCAGACTACTAGAATTAGACTATTAAAAAGACAGCTTTCGGCCTGCTACTTGTCTTTAGTAGAGACTGAAAACTTGACCATGGACCACCAAGCTACCGTGCAACAGTGAAGTGTTCATCATGAACTGGGTGTGTCTGACCCAACAAGTCATAAAACTGGACATGCATAGCAGCACTCCACTACCAGACTGTAGTGGCATATATGAGATGAGGCTGGACCCATCCCGAAGACACAAGGAAATCGCCCAAGTACACATGAACTGCTGCTATCTTGACATTTCTCTCCCAGCCTTCATTTATGGTCTCATGGAAAGATCACCGTAATCAATTGAATGAGGAAAAAACAAAAAAAACAAACACCTCAGGTCTGTTAGATGTGGTGTTGCACAATATTTTAGTGCCTCTCAAAGAGGAGATGACAGAGGAGGAGATAGCTGGATGGCATCACCGACTCAATGGACGTGAGTTTGAGCAAACTCTGGGATAGGGATATCTGAAGGATAGGGAAGCCTGGAGTGCTGCAGTCCATGGGGTCACAAAGAGTGGGACATGACTGAGTGACTGAACAACAGCAACAACAAAGAGGACAGCAGCGGTCCTCCAGCTCTATTATGGGGTGGCCCCAAAAGACAGTGGTGAAAAGAAATCATCTCAATGGGCAGAACTAGAAAAGTGCACCTGGTTGTTTATTTTGCTTGGAAGGAGAACAAAACAGAGTTTCAGGTCTGGCCAGCTGTTTGGTCAGATGATCAACTGGTTTCGAAATCCCCCAAACAGACACACGGTTTGAACATATTTGTGTTTAAGTGAACTCACCAAAGAGTATCCTCAACAAAAGAGGATTTTAATAGCTGTTATGTGGATACCAGTTAACCTCTTTCTCTAGCCACTCCTGTCATTGACAAGCACACATAAGAAAAATGGGATATGGTAACAGGGTTGAAGGTTTGCATGCGCTCAGCAGTATGAGTTTTCCACTCACCAAGGTTTACTACCTACAGACACCGCCATGTCCAATCTTCCCATGGGCTATCTTTTATGTACTACAGAAGGCCTTGTCCTTCATCCTGCTCTTCCCCAAGGCACCACTGTTGACCAAAGGATTTATTTCACAGCAAATGAAAGGTGGCATTGGATCCATTCTCATGGAATCAATTATTCTAACCATTATTTGCCTTATAGAACAGCTGATGAAATGGTTGATTGGTCTTAGGGAGACTCAGTTATAGTGCCAGCTAGATGGCAGTAACTTTCAGGTTACTGTACTGAGGTAAAATAATATCTCCAAAGTGTTCTGTATGCACACCATCCCTTCATGTATAATGCTGCATTTTCCCACTGTCAGAGTTCCTGGATCAGAGAGTCCAGGGAGAGTAATGGGAGGGGCTCCTCCACTATCACTGCAAGTATTTCACAAGCAAAATGTTTGCTTCTCATCTGCCATAGTTCCAAAGAAAATAGTGCTTCTGCCAGGGAACATGACAATAATTTCATTGAACTAGAAGTTGAGAATTTGACCTAGTCAGATTAGACTTCTGAATTAATAGGCAAAGAATGGGATCTCTGTACTATTTGGTTGACCCCAAAGTTTGGGTTTTTCCATTACCTCTTACAGAAAAACCCAAACAAACTTTTTGGTCAACCTGACAGTTGAAAGGACTCTTCTGGCAAGGTGAAATGGCTCACTACTAAGTAATATAGGTAAAGGAGGGTCTGTGTGGAATGGAGGGGGTCCTCCAGGGTGCCTTTTCATACTTTCATTTCTTATGATTAAAGTCAGTAGAAAACTCTCATAACTCAGTTCAGATTGGGCTGCTAATGATCAAGAGTCTTCAGATAGGAATGTTTGGGTAAGTTTAGCAGGCAAGAATCTATGACCAGCAGGAGTACCTACTAAGGACAAGAAACAATAGTGTATGAAGCTTGTTATATATACCAGCTATGATCATGTGGTCATCTGGAGAAATGTGAATTGTGAGAGCTACCAGTATTTTGTCCCTATTTTGATATGAATATGTTTGTATGTATGTGTGTGTGATAACTTATTCTCTCACATCATCGTACACAATTTTTTTCCCTCAATTTTCTTCCCTTTCTCATCTTCTAATCATGTAAAATAAGATGTGTTTTAATAATACTTAACTTTATATCTCCATGTTTAAGCTGCAAGGTATCAATGAGAGAGTATGAATGAATCAGAAGAAAATGGTTTCACTCAAAGACAAAAGAGGATTTTATATCCCTTCAGTGGATTTTATGTACTCCTTCAGTGGAGCAGACTCATCTGTTTTCAGCTGTATCCAGGGTAGTAGTACCAAGTTAGATGGAAGCATCACTTGGCTGTTTTCAATATACTTGCCTGTTATACAATTTAAGGAGCTATGCACATGTGCCAAATTAACAAGCGGTAAGCTGTTTTGGCTTTGTGATGTGACCATTTGGCTAGTCTTAACTATACATTTCAGAATTTCTTTTCTGTATGTTTCTGATTAGGGTGGGGTACTACAGTTTCTTCCAGGGGACTGGAAGGGAAGTGAAACAGCAGTCATTGTATATCCTCACTGACCTACTAGCTCATCTCATGGGCAAGTGATGGTGGCCAGGTCTGCCATTGCCCATCTCCCATTGGGTCTTCCTTCAGCTTCTTCTACTCTTGGACCAATGTGGACATTTAATTCCATGAGGAAGAAGCTTTACTCATGCAGGAAAAACACACAGTCAAGGTCAGAGGCAATAAGGATTCAAATAGGTTTCAGTCTGTTTTCATGGCCTCTAACTTTCTATTTTTTTATGAGTTCCTGACTGTAGTCATGTTACATCCATATTGTCTCCCTCACTGCCTACCTTGTGACTCTTAAATCTCAGTGTCTGACATAGTCCTAAGAATTTTGCCTCAAGTGATTGTCCAGGGCAGAGTGTTGCCTGTATCTGATACTGGAGCTTGGAATACCCAGGATGTGCCATCAGGGAGGTAAGATGGACAGATGGACATCACTTCTCCATTGCTCTGCTTCCTCTGTTGAACCTACACTGAAATATTTCTTTTGTATTCTGGAAATGAATATTTGGATATTCTTTATTATAAATACAGAAAATAAGAATTATGATTCATTAATTTATCCTTAATTTTCCTCAAGATCTAGAATTGTACTGTGCCTTTTTCTCTGAAAATCAGAAGTAGCATAACACCCTAAATGGTACTTATTTTCTCTGCTAGCAATAATCAATTTAAAAAAGGGGGGGGGAGGAAAAACTTAGAAGTCAGGAGAAGGACAAATGGCTCAGAAAATCCATGCACACACAAAAATTGTTAGCTCCTGAAAAAGTCAGTTTTTCTCTTTCTAAAACAATAATAACTTCCCACCACAGAGAGGTGCTCTCACACTTGAAAGTGAAAGTGTCAGTGAAAGTGAAAGCCGCTCAGTTCTGTCCGACTCTTTGCTGCCCCATGGACTTTGCAGTCCACTGAACTCTCCAGGCCAGAATACTGGAGTGGGTAGCCTTTCCTTCTCCAGGGCATCTTCCCAACCCAGGGATTGAACCTAGGTCTCCCATATTCCAGGTGGATTCTTCACCAGCTGAGCTAAGAGAAGCTTGCTCTCATGACTAATTCTTCATTTGCAAAGAATTCGAGTCCTAACATATGCAAACATTATTTATAAACAGGTTTAAATGCAGAGTATTTTTGTTTAAAAAATAATTATATGTGCCATAGCATGGAAGCAAATAAATCTGTAGTCTTTGGAAAACAGTGGTTTGCCTGTGATAAAATTACCCTTGCCCTAACTGTCAGTCATCAAGTCAAAGAAAAAAAGTAAAAATAAAGTCCCTAATGTGTTACATTCTCCATGCATTATGTTTGAAAACAATATTCTATGAATAAAACAATACTTTATGAATACCATGAGTGAGTTTTTGGCATTATCTCAGTATATTGTAGACCTACAGAAATTTTTAATTTATACTTGTCCTTTTATTTTCTTTTTCCTAAAATACGTGAAACATTTTGCTTTATAGAAATTTTTACTTATTTATGTTAAATAATATCACCTTTCTTAAGCTGCTGGTGATTTTGCCTGGAAGGCTGACTCTTCATCAAAAATAGTCTTCTCCTTTTGTTTGAGAGTTTTGTAGTGCAGGGAACATGGCACTGTGGTCATGCATCAGGTCCGCATTTCAGAGATAACTACAGGCTTCAAAGCCTAACTCCGCTCCCAACCCGCTCTGCCACTAACAGCCACCTTAACCTCTCTATGCCTTATTTCTTTTCATTGGAAAAACTAAGACAATACCAAAATATCTCCTTTCAAAGTTTGTTTTGCAGATTAAATAAGCTAGTTCATATAAAGTCCTTCATGGAGTGCCTGGAATATGGTAAGTGCACAATAGACATCATCTATAATATTGTCTTCTTGCTAATAAACTATGAGAGCAGATGGATCAAAAGGACAAGGATGGGGCTTTCCTGATGGTCCTGTGGTGAAGACTCCATGGTCACAATGCAGAGGCATGGGTTCAATCCTTGGTCTGGGAACTAAGATCCTGTATCCTACATTTGGCATGGGGAGGAAGACAAGGCTTATAATTAACCAAAAAAGAAAAAAGAAGAAAAAGAAGAAGAAGAATGAAGATCTTAATTAATAAAAGTATCTTTTATATAGTCTTCTATGCAGAAGTATTGCTGAAATAATAAATGTCAGACCAATATATGCACATAACTGTTTTACAACTAGCAGTGGGTCCTTAACTCTAACTTTGAAAGGAATTGTAAGGTACAGTGTACTGCCCTCAGTAGTCTCTCCAAATTCCCTTTGAGTTTGTGCAGGGCCAATAGATACAACCAAACACTAGATGATAAAACACTTCTTTCAAAAAATGAGAACAACACATAATTATCTCTCCATGATGTTTCTTTGGTAATTGCAGATAAATTGATAATAAATATCTCATCTACTAGGCAAGCAGCATATTGATTGCAACTTACTAAGCTATAAGAAAAAGGTGATTCTTCTCTCACATTTTGATAAAAGTACTTACTTGTTTTATTTATGACAAATACAAACCCCCTCATTTCAGCAACTCAAAGTCTTCCTGGAAAAACATCTCATGATTGCTAAACTGCCAAAAAAGATTCTGTATTTTTTGCAAGTATTTGCCTGCTTATTATATCCCTACTGGGCAATTCCTAAAAAGTGCATTTTCTCCAACTGGGAGTTTTACTAGTCTTTATATCAGTTTATTTATTAAGTGAAGTACCTTCAGAACCTCCTGAATACATTCTTTTTAGAAAGGAATACAAAAAGGTCACAGATTCTTCTTTTTCCTTTAACATTTCTTAACCACACTTACGTTCACACACACACACATCTTAAAATTCATGAAAAAGCTCATTACAGTTCTATTTGTAATTCATAATTTTGTTTTATACGTAAATGGGGCAAACTTGATCAATGATGATATTGGTTTAGACAGTGTCGGGATGGCATTTGTCATCTCTGACATGATAACTCCAATGCACAAATCTTCAGCTATTTAAAGGGAGTGTGAATAGCTGAGTGGCATAACCAGTCAACTGTTTCTCTCTATAATCACTCATTTTTCCTCTAGAATCTAGTAGTGACTCTTTGTTCCATGGCAGAATCAGGTTGCCCTAGGTAGTTCTATGTATGCAAATGAAAACATTATTGAGATGGTAAAAAATAATTTTAACTGATCAAGGGTAATATTTCATAAATCATTTATTTTACTTTAAAATTAGTTGACATAATTTTTCCATAATTTTACTGGCACGTTTGATAAACTGCACAGAAATGAACACGGTAAGTAAATACAGTGATGTTAAATGCTGGAAGATTGGGGCTAATGAAAAAAGAAAAGGTAATATATAGAAGTTAAAACATTATTATCTTCAGTCCTTTCTCCAATTATACTCTATTCTGGAATATAGTCTTTTAAGCAGTTAGAATGGTCATTTTCAAGATTGTTAGGGATTATAGCCTAAAGAAAACCTACATGTTATAAGTAGTTTGTTGTTTTTGTTATTTAATTTCTAAGCTGTGTCCAACTCTTTGTGACCCGATGGACTGTAACCCACCAGGCTCCTCTGTCCAGGGGATTCTCCAGGCAAGATTACTGGAGTGGGTTGCAATTTCTTCTTCCAGGGGATCTTCCCAGTCCAGGGACTGAACCTACGTCTGCTGGGTTTCCTTCTTGGTAAACAGGTTCTTTACCACTGAGCCACTTGGGAAGCCCAGTAGGTAGCTAAGGGCAGTCTTATTGGATGATAATACTTAGCCCATAAATTAACACATCAATTAAAATATAAATTTTGAAAAATGACAGTTCAGTTCAGTTCAGTCACTCAGTCGTGTCCGACTCTTTGTAATCCCATGAATGGCAACACGCCAGGACTCCCTGTCCATCAACAACTCCTGGAGTTCACTCAGACTCACGTCCATCGAGTCAGTGATGTCATCCAGCCATCTCATCCTCTGTTGTCCCCTTCTCCTGCCCCCAATCCCTCCCAGCATCAGAGTCTTTT
>SJYF01000589.1:1107778-1122445 GCA_006410515.1 Procapra przewalskii
AGAGTTGACTCATTGGAAAAGACTCTGATGCTGGGAGGGATTGGGGGCAGGAGGAGAAGGGGACCACAGAGGATGAGATGGCTGGATGGCATCACTGACTCGATGGACATGAGTCTAAATGAACTACGGGAGTTGGTAATGGACAGGGAGGCCTGGCATACCATGATTCATGGAGTCGAGACTGAGTGACTGAACTGAACTGAAACAACATATTTCAGTGAAACAGAGTACAACATGCAGAAACAGCCCCATTGAAATATAATCAGCTGATTTTTGAGAAAGGTATAAATGCAAAGAAGTAGAATAAAAAGTGTCTTTAGAAAAAAAATAGTGCCATAAAATGTAAAGTCTACATGCTAAGAAAATAAAGTTTGAATCTATTAAAACACTAAATTTGGATCACAAACCTAACTATAAATTTATAAACCTTGTGGTAGAAAACTTTGAAGAAAATCTTTGAGAGTCTGTGATAGGTAAAATGGTCTTGGATATATCAATTAAACTACCATCTATCTAAGGGAAAAAAAATTGGCTTTACCGGAAAGAAAAAAAAAATTGGCTCTATAAAGTGTTCCATTAAAAGTATAATAAAGCAAACATCAGACTGGGAGAAATATTTTTAATAAACATATTTGAGAAAAGACATGTAAAATATATCCAGAATACTTAATTCTCAAAACTCAAGGACAATAAAGCAAACAACCCAATAAAAATGTGGGCAGAGAATTTGAATCAAAATGCCACCAAAAAAAGGTTTATGAACAATAAATAAGGACCTGAAAATGCAGTCATTTTCCATGTCATTAGTCATTTATTTCAATTCAGTTCAGTCGCTCAGTCATGTCTGACTCTTTGTGACCCCATGAATCACAGCACTCCAGGCCTCCCTGTCCATCACCAACTCCAGGAGTTCACTCAGACTCATGTCCATCAAGTCAGTGATGCCATCCAGCCATTTCATCCTCTGTCGTCCCCTGCTCCTCCTGCCCCCAATCCCTCCCAGCTCCAGAGTCTTTTCCAATGAGTCAACTCTTCGCATGAGGTGGCCAAAGTACTGGAGTTTCAGCTGCAGCATCATTCCCTCCAAAGAAATTCCAGGGCTGATCTTCAGAATGGACTGGTTGGATCTCCTTGCAATCCAAGGGACTCTCAAGAGTCTTCTCCAACACCACAGTTCAAAAGCATCAATTCTTCGGCGCTCAGCTTTCTTCACAGTCCAACTCTCACATCCATACATGACCACTGGAAAAGCCATAGCCTTGACTAGACAGAACTTTGTTGGCAAAGTAATGTCCCTGCTTTTCAAAATGCTATCTAGGTTGGTCATAACTTTTCTTCCAAGGAGTAAGCGCCTTTTAATTTCATGGCTGCAGTCATCATCTGCAGTGATTTTGGAGCCCCCAAAAATAAAGACTAAAGTCTGACACTTTCCACTGTTTCCCCATCTATTTCCCATGAAGTCATTAGAGAAATTCAAATGTTAACTCAGGGTTACCCTGAGTAAGTGTTAGAATGGCTAAAAAGTAACAAACATAGCAATACCACATTTGTCAAAACACCCAGCTGAAACCACGCAGAGTGGTTTACTGCAAATAAATAAAGAAACTACTCAAACTTCCAGTCACCAGTGGCCAAGTCCCAGAAAAGCACATTACCCTTCTCTACAGCTTTGTATGTTGGGAGATTTCTCTTCCACAGAGATGAAAGCCACCTCCCTGAAATGTTGTCCATTGGTCCATTTCTGTTTAAAACAGCCACAGAAATAACATGCAATCTCAGGTAGCTTGTCAGCCAGCCTTCAACTCTGAGATAGTTGCATATGTGTTGTAGGAGACGGCAGTGGCACCCCACTATAGTACTCTTGCCTGGAAAATACCATGGACAAAGGAGTCTGGTGGGCTGCATTCCATGGGGTCGCTGAGTTGGACACGACTGAGCGACTTCACTTTCACTTTTCACTTTCACGTACTGGAGAAGGAAATGGCAAGCCACTCCAGTGTTCTTGCCTGGAGAATCCCAGGGACGGCAGAGCCTGGTGGGCTGCCCTCTATGGGCTCACACAGAGTAGGACATGACTGAAGTGACTTAGCAGCAGCAGTAGCAGTGTTGTTGTAACCTAACTTGGAAGAGTCTATTTTGACTCTTCAGTGCTAGATCTGTTTCTTTGCCCACCTTTGTTATTATAATCAAACATAATGTTGTGCCATCCTGTATAATCATAAGGGACTTGATTTAGGTTATACCTGAATGGTCTAGTGGTTTTCCCTACTTTCTTCAATTTAAGTCTGACTTTTGCAATAAGGAGTTCATGATCTGAGCCACAGTCAGCTCCTGATGTTGTTTTTGCTGACTGTATATAGCTTCTCTTGGACTTCAAAGAATATAATCAATCTCATTTCAGTATTGACCTTCTGGTATGTCCATGTGTAGAGTCGTATCTTGTGTTGTTGGAAGAGGGTGTTTGCTATGATCAGTGCATACTCTTGAAATGTTTCATTTTGAACTCCAAGGCCAAACTTGACTGATATTCCAAGTACCTCAAATTCCAACTTTTGCATTCCAGACCCCTATGATGAAAAGGACACTATTTTTCATATTAGTTCTAGAAGGTCTTGGAGGTCTTCATAGGTTCAACTTCAGCCTCTTCAGCATTAGTAGTTGGGGCACAGACTTGGATTACTGTGATACTGAATGGTTTTCCTTGGAAACAAACAGAGATCACTCTATTGTTTTTGAGATTGCACCCAAGTACTGCATTTTGGACTCTTTTAATGACTATGAGGGCTACTCCATTCCTTCCAAGGGATTTTTGCCCATAGTAGGAGATGTAATGGTCATGTGAATTAAATCCACCCATTCCAGTCCATTTTAATTCACTGATTCCTAAAATGTCGATGTTCACTCTATCTTTTGTTTGACCACTTCCAATTTACCTTGATTCATGAACCTAACATTCCAGGTTCCTATGCAATATTGTTCTTTACAGCATTGGACTTTATTTCCATCACCAATCACATTCACAACTGGGCGTTGTTTTTGCTTTGGCTCAGCCTCTTCATTTTTCTGAAGATATTTATCCACTCTTCTCCAGTAGCATATTGGGCACCTACCAACCTGGGGAGTTCATCTTTCAGTGTTGAAACTTTTTGCCTTTACATAATGTTCATGGGGTTCTCAAGGCAAGCGTATTGAAGTGGTTTGCCATTCCCTTCTCCAGTGGACCATGTTTTGTCAAAATTCTCCACCTTGACCTGTCCATCTTGGGTGGCTCTACACAGCATGAGTCATAGTTTCATTGAGTTAAGACAAGGCTGTGATCCATGTGATCAGTTTGATTAGTTTTCTGTGATTGTGATTGTCATTCTGTCTGCCCTCTAATGGATAAAGGTAAGAGGTTTGTGGGAGCTTGCAGATGGGAAATATTGGCTGTGGGGAAATCTGGGTCTTGCTTTGATGGGCTGGGCCATGCTCAGTTAATCTTTAATCCAACTTTCTGATGATGTTTTCTAACTCAACATTTAAAAAACAGAGATCATGGCATCTGCTCTCATCACTTCATGGCAAATTGATGGGGAAACAATGGAAACAGTGACAGACTTTATTTTCTTGGGTTCTAGAATCACTGTAGATGGTGACTGCAGCCATGAAATTAAAAGATGTTTGCTCCTTGGAAGAAAAGCTATGACCAACCTAGACAGAATGTTAAAAAGCCAAGGTATTACTTTACCGACAAAGGTCCACATAGTCAAACCTATAGTTTTCCCAGTAGTCATGTATGGATGTGAGAGTCGTACCATAAAGAAAGCTGAGGGCCGAAGAATTGATCCTTTCGAACTGTGTTATTGGAGAAGAGTCTTGAGAGTCCCTTTGACTGCAAAGAGATCCAGCGTGTCAATCCTAAAGGAAATCAATTCTGAATATTCATTGGGAGGATTGATGCTGAAGCTGAAGCTCCAATACTTTGGCCACCTGATGCAAAAACTGACTCATTGGAAAAGACAATGATGCTGGAAAGATTGAAGGCAGGAGGAGAATGGGATGACACAGGATGAGATGGTTTGATGGCATCACCTACTCAATGGACATAAGTTTGAGCAACTTAAAAGAGTTGGTGATAGACAGGGAAGCCTGACACGCTCCAGTCCACAGAGACACAAAGATTTGGACATGACTGAGCAAGTGAACTGAACATAACTGAGCTGAATGGCCTGCCTCAGAAAATCCTGCCCCTCTGTCTCACTGTTAAGCTAAAGTGCCTTTGTTCAGAATCTCATCCACCTGTAGATGACAGGAAGGAAGAAATTAACACAGCACCCTGCCAGAGGCTTTCCATTATAGGAGATACTTGAAAGATTTAATGGCCTTTTTCCTTTGTTTCACCTCCCTTATCTTTGATCCATGCAAGAACCTGACATCCAGACTCTGATAAGATGGTTATTTGGCGACATTGTCTACCATTTTGTCTGTCAGCCTCCTTTTTAAATAAAATTCTATTCTCTGCCTGAACATCGACTCCCTCAGATTCACTGGCCTTTCATGTGGCAAGCAGAGCCAGCTTGCTCTGATGTGTGTGTAACACTGTGTGTGTGTTTTGGGATTACTTTCTACCTCAGCACAATGTAGGGATTTGCTGTTTCTTGCTGAGTTACATGCGTTTATGTTCATTTGAAAATGTCTAGAAACATTATTCAAATAAACATCTAGTCTCGATATAAAAATAATTAAAGCAGAAGACTTGGCAGAGCTATTTTATTTTCATCCTCTTTTTTTTGTCTCATTGCTCATAAACTAACCAACCATCAAAAAGACACATAGGTACCCAAATTGCACTCCTCTGGGCAAATCTAATTCCATCTGTATTCTGAATATGGCCTCAAGCAGTTTAGAACTCTCCCGCACTATCCCAAAAATCAACAGCAAAGTTTTAATTAAAAAAAAAAAATACTAATTAATCCCTAAGTAATTTTGGAAAATTTTAACTTCTAAGATAAAAACCAAATGAACTCAGTAAGCAATTTCTGTGAGGCAGGAGGTTGCTGACAATATATCCACCAGGCTAATTAAAAAACAAATACTCAAACTGAAAAGTTGGCTCAATTTACTGATTGCTTAGGGAGTAGCACATCCTAGCATTTGACATTCAGGCTTCAATGAGAACTTAGTCTTAGGCCCAAATTTGCAGAAGTAATATATGAATGAGAGAAAATATAAACTACTAGTTTATTTCAAACATCACTGCAGGTATTCATTTTTTAAAAGTAGACTTATTTTTTAATTAAAAAATAGAATAAACCTGATAAACGTCTGTGAAAGAAAATATGCAAACCAATTTGATGTATAACTTTATTAGTCTAAGGAGTTAAATGTAGTTTTTATTTTCATTCACTCAGGAAATATTATGTTTCAAGGAACTACAAAGGATTACAAAGATAAATATGATACAGCACTTGCTTTTATGCAGGGGAACTCTGGATATTCTATATAGGAAAGATACTTGCGTTGACTAAAACATCGAGGCTTTACCATACTGTCACTATTGAAAAGCAATTTGATATTGCTTGTGTGGCTGAAACCTAGTAACGTACTTGTCAGAGTAAAATTAGTGAGTCAAAGTGTTGTATAAATATTTTAAGCATTTTGATGTATAATTCCATAATATCTTCTATAACTTTATAATTTCACATTAGCACTTATAAAGTCATATCCCCATACACTCACTAAAACTCACTAACATGTAGTATAATAATAATAATAATAATAATAATAATAAATAAAGAACAGAGCCCATTCATGTGTTTATATTTGATTACTGAAGTTAAATTCTCAACTTCTTGATTTCTTAAAAGCTGTATTTCTAACCACACATTTAACCTTCAGTGTCATCTAAAGGAAGTTTCCAGAATATCTGTGGCTTGTCACATCACTAACATTCTGATTCAGTAGTCCTTATGTAGGCTATCTGTGCATCTCTATTTTGGAAAAGGAGCTGGGCTTATTTAAAAGTGGGCCTTCATTTACTTTAACTACCTCCAAAGTTCTGCTCTTACATTTACAGGCAAAACTTCTGCATGAGTGCAAGCAGGTGAACTGTCAAAGACTCACATAGATTACAAGTCCTACCCAACGACAAGCTTGACTGGTGATTAGTGAAATACAAAAACAAGAAACCATGACTACTGGCTGCTGAGGGAGCTTGAGAAATCATTTCATCCCCTAAACACTGGATTTTCTTATCTGCAACTTCTAACATGTGTACTCAGAAGACACAAGCCAGGACATATTTTGATGCTGACAAAGCAAATACTGTCACTGCCACCTTCCTGCTCACTCCCTGTGAAGCTTGGGGAAGGTTCCTGGGCCAGCATTAATACCTGGGGTCCCTGATTGGTCAGATGCAGTTCCCCAAGAAAGTCCCTCTTTGGGATTTTACTGTCTCCAATAACTGCATGAATTTAAGAATGTTATTAATTTAAATTGGCAATGGCAATGCACTCCAGCAGTCTTGCTTAGAAAATCCCATGGATGGAGGAGCCTGGTAGGCTGCAGTCCATGGGGTCAGTAAGAGTCGGACATGACTGAATGACTTGTTTCATTTTTCACTTTCATGCATTGAAGAAGGAAATGGCAAGCCACTCCAGTGTACTTGCCTGGAAATACCAGGGAGTGGGGAGCCTGGTGGGCTGCTGTCTGTGGGGTTGAACAGAGTTATAATGCTGATGGTAAAAATACCAGTGCATTTCTGCTCATTGAAAGAGACACCAGCCATTTTTTTTATGGTGACCGATCTTTAAATTGTCATTTATATCAAGTGATCTGTTTGATCAAATGTGATTAACTAGTTCATAATAACATTTGTGCCAAGGAGTTATACTTTCCTGTGGATGAGCTGAATTTCTTAGAAATCTCAATGATGAAGTTGGAGTTTCGTTCAAAGAGCAGAAAATGAGTGAAAAAGAAAGAAGCAACGAAGATATTGCACACTAACTTGATATTAGTTGAGTTTTGTTTTCAGACAGTTTGTGAAAGCTAGAGCCTGTGACATCATCTCACTAGTTCAGAATCCAAACTCATCTAAAAGTGATAAATCCTATTTTTAAGTCAGAAGACAGCTCCTCAAACATGATCTGTGACAAAATATCTCTCAGGATACCTGGGCTTTTGCTTTGAGATGTTTTCTGTGACATTTCCTCTTCCCAGACCTAATGGTGGCCCCACTGTCTATCGATGTGAATGCTGGGGAATTGATTGGTTAGAGGCAACCTTCCCCCCTAGTGAAACCAAGCAGGATGCTGTGGGGCTCCTGGGTGCCGAAGCCTCTTTGCTCCCAGTTTCTCAGGAAACACGAGTGCAGTCTTGGGGCAGGGTCCTAATTCCTCCTCAAGAGAGACATGTAACAACATCTTTGTGCTCTTCTGCAGAACTAAAACTCCCAACAGATGGAAGATGTTAACTACTTGATGAATCAGTCTTCATTCCAGAAAGAAGGTCACAGTTTGATAATCTGGAGAACCACAGAAGCTCATCAGAAGACCAGATGAGGCCAGACCTTGCACCCTCTGATTCCTATCAGCAACTCCACCCTTGAACCACTGCTCACCAAATTCCTCTGGGTTGAGACGCACAGTTTTGAGGACATTAGCCCTCTCTGTCCTCCTTTGCCTGGCAAAGCAATAAAGCTTTTTTCTTTTTTTTTTTAGACTTCACCTATCTTCTGCCTCTGAGATTTGATTAGGCAAAGGTGCAGAGGCTAAGATTCACCATCACAAACACCAAAGCAAACAATCCAGAGTGTGTCTCTGTTGAGAAGTTGCTAACCAAGGTCAGTGTATGTTTTAGATTCTCCCTGCCCTGATGTTTATATGGCACTTGTTCTGTGGTGGCTTGTATGATCTCTGTCGCTGTGCACTAAAGACAAGACTTCTGTCTTCATAAACTAACCTCATTTCCAAGTTCAGACTGATCTTCTCTTAACACTATATCTAAATTTAGCAGCTCTCACTGCTGGCGGATTCCTGCTGGCACTTTCACAATGACAAAAGAGTTGCTTTCACTCTGTTTTTCTCCAAGTTGTGTGACCACCAAGGGTATCTTGTCATCTTCCACTTATTCAGCACTTGAGGTACAGCAATACTTGTGCCTGGAGCAAAGCACTATTCTATTCAAGAAAGCACTCACTCCTACCTCAGGTCAATTTGCTTTTATTCATCTACCACGGTGAGATGCAGGAGTATCTTAATGAGGGTTTTGAATAGCTTCTTCAGGTTGTAAAAGTTTGTTCCAGGAATTAATAAATGAACTGGGAACCAGAGAACCTGTTAAGGCTTCAACTATTGCTTAAGATATTTCCCATCTAAGAGTGAGAGATGATTTGCCATCCCAGAATTTTCTTTTCTTACTAATAAGACTTTATCTCTGTTTCAATTTGGGGTGTGGTTAGGGAAAGAAAGCTTGACTGTGTGTGCAACAATTCTACCCTGGTTGGTAAGTGATCCCGTGTTCACTCATCTTGCCGGACTCACTCAAGCTCTAACTCTGAAATCTGCTAAATGTTTAACTTGGAGTAATTTTTTGTTTTGTTCTGTTTCTAGTGCAACTGAGCCTCAATTTCCTTATTTGTAAAAGGGTCATAATTTTAATACTACTCTTTGACACAGTTGCCGAAATGATAACACAAGGTAACTGATTCATAGATGTGTAGTGTGTGTTTAGTCACTCAGACATGTCAGATTCTTTGTGACCCCATGTACTGTAGCCCACCAGGGTTCTCTGTCCATGGGGATTCTCCAGGCAAGAATATTAGAGTGGGTTGCCATGCCCTCCTCCAGGAAGTCTTCCCAAACCAGGAAAAGAACCAGAGTCTCATGCATTGTCAGGTATATTCTTTACCAGCTGAGCTATCAGGGATTCACAGATACTTCATGCAATTATTGGAAATATACATAACAATTTCATGTACCTGATTAAAACTCTTAAAATAGATTATCATTAATTTTTGATAAGATGCAAGATCCTTAGTAGTGCTTTTAAAAGGCTTTGAATATTTTGATCCTCTTCTCACTCACATTAAATTCCTCCTTGTCATTTTGCCTTCCTCTCCCTTGGCATCTGTCTCAATGTAAATAACCTCTGTAAGACATTAATAAGCTTTCCTAGAGTCTTCAATTGCTTTTCCTAAACTCCTTCTTCCTGGTAAATAACATAGCAGAATTTCTTTTCCATGGATTGCCAAAGCAATATCTCCCACCTCACACTTTGCTCTGCAATGTAATGATACTTCTCCCCCATTAAAAAAAAAAAAAAGAGTCTGTCTTCTTGTTTAAAAACAAAACAAAACAAAAAACTATTAGTAACAACTGTGATTGCCTTGACCAACAAAAGAGAGTGGAAAAGGATACTTTGCTTATTTCAGGTGTATCCTTAACCGGGTTGGCAACTTCTGTATTCTGTCCCAGGACATTTGTAAATGTGGTGCTTTTACCACATTCTGAGCCCAGTCATCATGTTGTGACAAACCCAAGCCTCCTGGATGCAATGATTGACAACTGATCCTCCAGTCTCCTAGCAATGAGAGTAATATACATTGGATAAACAGATCAGGTAAGCCTTCCAATGACTCTAACCTGCCAGTGTTGAATGGCAACTGCAATTAAGGACTCTGATCAAGAGCTGTTCATGGGATAGCAATCTGAAAGTCAATTATGTTACTCAAGTAAGTTTTAGAGTGTTTTTCTCTGCAGTATCAAACACTCAGAGCAGGTTTTGGTGAAGTTTTCTCTTCTAGTTTATTGATTTGATTTAGTAGCTGAATTTCTAGAGCCATACTTATAAGCTTCCTTTGTGACACAATTCCTTATTTTGCTTGGCTTTTGGATTCTTTACCTCTCACATGCAGTTCACCTTCTGTGTACAATTTCAGTAAGTCCATAGAACCCCCCAAATCTCATTCATTAAATCTTCCTAGATAACCAAAAACTTTACCTTAAAAGATTCTGGTTCAGAACATTTAAATTTCTTTCTTTCTTTTTTTTGTTTATTAAATTTGTTACAATACTGCTTCTGTTTTATGGTTTGGCTTTTTGGCCTCCAGGAATAAGGGATCCTAGCTCTCCAACCAGGGGCCAAACCTGCATCCCTTGCATTAGAAGGCGAACCACTGGATAGCCAAGGAACACCCTTAACTTCCTTTCTAATGGGCTCCTCTCATTGATATCCTCAATCACGTTTCTCTAATAACAGTGCAACTTAGTACAGAATAGGAAAGAGACAGATAAAGATATAATAGCTACAGACTGAAGAAATTGGTGAAGCTAACACCTAGGATGTATGTCACACATTACATAGTGAAATCAGGCTTAAAAGGAATAGAGTTATTCTTAAGTCTAATTTTGAAAAGCTGTTTATTGTTTTTAGTTTATTTGTATATTTATTCACTACCTTCTCACTTGTCATTTAGTAAACATGCATGGAGCTCCAGTTAAGTGCTGGGCCTTGTGCAGATCAATGCACACATAGAAATGAATGAGGAAACTTTTTTTTTTTTTTCATCAAGATGCTCAGAGCCTAGTTGGAAACACAGATATCCAAACAAACAGTGGAATTTCTTTAGAAAAGGAGTAAAAGTGCATCAGGGAGCATCTTCTTCTGTCATTTATGACCTACATTTGAAGATGAATGTGAGTTTTCAAGGAAGGAAATAAAAGTTAATGACGATTAGTAAAAGTAGGAGATAACAGCTGGCAGTTTTGAAAAGGTTAGAATTGTTGAATAATTCAATGTGAATGTAAGGTGCAGCTGGAGATAATCCTGGTGATGTAATCAAGGCCAGGTTATAACAAATTATGGGGTTTATTTATGAACATATGAGCCATGCCTGTAGGGCCACCTAAGATGAACAGGTCATAGTGGAGAGTTGTGACAAAATGTGGTCCACTGAGGAGGCAACAGCAAACCGCTTCAGTATTCTTGCACTGAGAATTCAATGAACAATATGAAAAGGTAAAAAGATATGACATTGAAAGATGAACTTCCCAGGTTGGTGGGTGCCCAATATGCTACTGGAGAAGAGTGGAGAAATGACTCCAGAAATAATGAAGGGATGGAGCCAAAGCAAAAATAACATCCACTTGTGGATGTGACTGGTGATGCAAGTAAAATCTAATGCTATAAAGAACAATATTGCATAGGAACCTGGAATGTTAGGTCCATGAATTAAGGTAAGTTGGCAGTGGTCAAACGGAAAATGGCTAAAGTGAATATCAATATTTTAGAAATAAGTTAACTAAAATGGGCCAGAATGGGTGAATTTAATTCAGATGACCATTATATCTACTACTGTAGGCAAGAATCCCTTAGAAGAAATGGAGTAGCCCTCACAGTCAATAAAATAGTCTGAAATGTAGTACTTGGGTGCATTCTCAAAAATGACAGGATTATCTCTGTTCATTTCCAAGGCAAACCATTCAGTATCACAGTAATCCATGTCTATGCCCCAAACACTAATGATGAAGAAGCTGAAGTTGAAAGGTTCTATGATGGCCTCCAACCTTCTATAACTAACACCAAAAAATCATGTCCTTTTCAACCAAGGAGACTGGAAGGCAAAAGTACGAAGCCAAGAGATATCTGGAATAACAAACAAGTTTGACTTTGGAGTACAAAATGAAGTGGGCAAAGGCTAACAGAGTTTTGCCAAGAGAACACACTGGTCATAGTAAACACCCGCTTCTAACAACTCAAGAGATGGCTCTATGCACGAACATCACCAGATGGTTAATACTGAAATCAGATTGATTATATTCTTTGCATCCAAAAATGGAGAAGCTCTATTCAGGCAGCAAAAACAAGACTGGGAGCTGACTGTGGCTCAGATTATAAACTCTTTATTGCAAAATTAAGACTTAAATTGAAGAAATTAGGGAAAACTACTGGACAATTTAGGTATGACCTAAATAAAATCCCTTATGATTATACAGTGGAAGTGACAAATAGATTCAGGGGACTAGATTTGATAGACATAGTGCCTGAAGAACTATGGACGGAGGTTCATGACATTGTACAGGAGACAGTGATCAAAACCATCCCCAAGAAAAACAAATGCAAAAAGGCAAAATGGTTGTCTCATCATGCCTTACAAATGGTTGCCTCAGGAAGTTTGAGAAAAGAAAAGAAGGTTAAGGTGAGGGACATAGCCTAAAAGGAAAGATATATCCACCTAAATGCAGAGTTCCAAAGAATAGCAAGGAGAGATAAGAAAGCCTTCCTTAGTGATCAATGCAAAGAAATAGAGGAAAACAACAGAATGGGAAAGACTAGGGATTTCTTCAAGAAAATTAAAGATATCAAGAGAACATTTCACGCAAAGATGGGAAAAATGGACAGAAATGGTATGGACCTAACAGAAGCAGAAGATATTAAGAAAAAGTGGCAAGAATATGCAGAATATACAAACAAGATCTTAATGGCACAGATAACCATGATGATGTGATCACTCACCTACAGCCAGACATCCTTGAGTGCTAAGAAAACTGGGTCTTAGGAAGCATTCTACAATCAAAGCTAGTGGAGGTGATGGAATTCAAGCTAAGCTATTTTAAGTTCTAAAAGATTATGCAGTGAAAATGCTGCACGCAATATACCAACAAATTTGGAAACCTCAACAGTGGCCACAGGACTAGGTAAGGTCCATTTTCATTTCAATCCCAAAGGAAGGCAATGGCAAAGAATGTTCAAACGTACTGCACAATTGTACACATCTCATAGGCTAGCAAAGTAATGCTTAAAATTCTCCAAGCTAGGCATTAACAGTATGTGAACCAAGAAATTCGAGGTGCTCAAGCAGGATTTAGAAAAGGTAGAGGAATCAGAGATTAAATTGCCAACATTCTTTGGATCAAAGAAAAAGAAAGTAAGTTCTGGAAAAACAACTACTTCTGCTTTATTGACTATGTCAAAGCCTTTGACTGTGTGAATCACAACAAACCTTGGAAAATTATTCAACAGATGGGAATACCAGACCACCTTACTTGTCTCCTGTGAAATCTGTATGCAGGTCAAGAAGCAAAAGTTAGAACTGGACATGGAACAATGGACTGGTTCTAAATTGGGCAAGGAGTTTGTCAAGGCTGCATATTGTTACCCTACTTATTTAACTTATATGCAGAGTACATCATGAGAAATGCTGGGCTGCATGAAGCACTAGCTGGAATCAAAATTGCCAGGAGAAATATCAATAACCTCAGATATGCAGATTATACAATCGTTATGGCAGAAAGTGAAGAAGAACTAAAAAGCCTATTGATGACAGTGAAAGAGGAGAGTGAAAAAGTTGTCTTAAAGCTCAACCAACATTCAGAAACCTAAGATCATGGCATCTGGCCCCATCACTTCATGGGAAATAGATGGAGAAACAGTGGAAACAGTGTCAGACTATTTTTTGGCGCTCCAAAATCACTGCAGATGGTGATTGCAGCCATGAAATTAAAAGACACCTACTCCTCGGAAGGAAAGTCATGGCCAACCTAGATAGTATATTCAAAAGCAGAGACATTACCTTGCCGACTAAGGTCCGTCTAGTCAAGGCTATGATAACACACTTATGGCAGTCCATGTGGTCACTGACAAGTCGGACACAACTGAGTGACTGAACTAAACTGAACTCGGTGTTTATTGTTAAAGCAAATCTATCTAATATATAACATTGTGTAAATTCAAGATGTATAACACATTGATATGATACATATTTTATAATATGATTGACATCACATAAATAATTAGCTTCTTTATCATGTCATCAAATTTTCATTTGCCTTTAGCGGCTTGAATAATTAAGGTCTAGTCAGGTTAGAATGACAAATGATGTATCTTGTCACTTATATGTGGAATCTAAAAATGCCACACTAATAGAGAATAAAATGATGGTCATCAAGGGATGGGGATTGGGAGGATAGGACAAATTTTATTTAAGGATACAAACTTGCAATGAGTAGTAAATAAGTCCTACATATGTAATGCACAGTATAGTGTATATAGGCAACAATACTGTATTATAACCATCAAAGTTACTAAGAAACACACTAGATTGTTTAGACTTTTTTTGGAAGCGAAAATGGAGCTATTAAGTGGAGTTCATTAAGAGAGAAAAATAATCCGGTTGTCTTTCTTCCAACCTATCACTCTTGAAGCAATATGAAGAAGGGATTAAATAGTAAATTTCATAAGGAAAACTATGGTAGGGCATTTCTAAAAAATAAAGTATGTTGCAAGAGACCTAAATTAATAGAATAGCAGCAGGAATGAAGAAAGGAGAGTAATTCAGAGATGTATTTAGAAAGTAGAATGTCCTCTGCCAGCATTCTACTTTCTAAATACATCTCTGAATTTCTCTCCTTTCTTCATTCCTGTATACTACCATGTAAGAAACGAAGTGCCTGTCTATGTTCGATACAGGATGCTTGGGGCTGGTGCACAGGGATGATCCAGAGAGATGATATGGGGTGGGAAGTGGGAGGGGGTTTCAGGATTGGGAGCTCATGTACACCCGTGATTCATGTCAATGTATGGCAAAACCAATACAGTACTGTAAAGTAGAATAAAGTAAAAATAAAATTTTTTAAAAAGTAATATAAAACAAACCAAAAAAAAAAAAGAAAGTAGAATGAGCTGATCCTA
>SJYF01000589.1:1133118-1145027 GCA_006410515.1 Procapra przewalskii
TTAAAAAAAATTTGACTCAGTTCTAATGAGATGGATGAAACTGGAGCCGATTATACAGAGTGAAGTAAGCCAGAAAGAAAAACACCAATACAGTATACTGACACATATATATGGTTTTCTCTTGATTCTATAATTAGGTAGTGGGAACAGCAGGTGATAAGACTATTAGCCATAGTCAGATTTCCATATTTGCTCATGCAGTTCCTACTGGTTATCAAACCCAATTAAGTCTCCTTATGAGGTCAGTTCTATCTGTCAACAACACAACCAAAATCCTAACACAAATATGAACACAGAAAAGGCAGCTACAGCCAAAATAGCAAACCTAGTGAAAAAAATAATAACAACAATAACAACAACAAAAAAGCAGGTAAAAATTATAGTTAGGGACTCTCTCCTGGACGATCTGAGCAAGGATCTTCTCAAAGCAATATCTAGGTCTGGTTATTCAAACATGAGGTCTCAACAGAGGAGATGGATAAGTTCTTGAGGCCAGGTACCTGGTCACTACAGGTGATACTGCTCAGGTCCTCATGATGATCCTACGACAAGTAAGACTACTATTTCCTCTGACCCATGCCATGAATCTGGAGATGCATCAGGTGCCTTACCAACTTTGATCCAGGTCTTTGGGGCTTTAAAAAATAAAAGAAAACAGAAAAAATGAAATAGCACTAGAGGTTAGGCCAAGGTCCATCTGTTCCCAGGAGAACAGACAGTTCTATACAAGGCTTAGAGTCCAAAGGGGGTTAAGGAAGAATCACAACTTCTGGAATAGGGGATGAGACCACCATCTCTGGGGGCCACTGTCCAACCCTGACAATAGGCGTGTCCCCTAGGACCTCTAAACACCCCCATTGCTACATGTCCTGCTCCTGAATGAACTGGTCTATTATCCATAGGTTTTTTTTGCTCACTTTTGACCGGAGTTCCTGTCAGGAAGCACTGCAATTAGGGCTACCTCCAGGGGGCATATGGACACCCATGTACCCATTCTACTACCTGTACCTGTATCTAGTGCAGTTGTCTCTCGAAAACAATGCTGGTTGCATGTGTCTTTTTGAATTATGGTTTTCTCTGGGTATATGCCTGGTAATGGGATAGCTGGGTCATATGGGAGATCTATTTTTAATTGTTTAAGAAACCTCTACACTGTTCTCCATAGTGGTTGCACCAGTTTACATCCTCACCAATGAGGCACGAGGATTTCCTTTTTCTCCACACCCCGTCCAGCATTTACTCTTCACAGATTTTTTGAGGCTGGTCATTCAGATCTGTGTGAAGTAACACCTCATTGGAGTTTTGATTGCATTTTTCTAATAATTAGTGATGTTGAGCATCTTTTCATCCATTTGTTACCCATCTGTAGGTGACCTAAATAGGAAGAAAACTGGAAAAAGAGAGGCTATATGTGTACATATATATATCTGATCACTCTGAAGCATAGTAAAAAAAAAAAAAAAACTAATACAACATTGTAAAGCATCTATTGTTTTTAGTCGCTCAGTCATGTCTGACTCTTTGCAACCCCATGGAGCCTGCCAGGCTTCTCTCTCAATGGGATTCTCCAGGCAAGAACACAAGAACACTGGAGTGGATTGTAATTTCCTTCTCCAGGGGTTCTTTTTGACTCAGGGTTTGAACACAAGTCTCCTGCACTGCAAACGGATTCTTTACCACTGAGCCACCTGTGAAGTTGAAAAGCAACTACACTCCAGTAAAAATTAATTTTAAAAAGAAAGAAAGAAAATAAATAGCTAAAAAAAATACTGGCTGCCTGAGGAAGAAAAATAAACAGCTGCCTCATTGCTGAGCCCCAGGAAGTCAAAACCCTCTCTGAGACTTTCTCTATTCAGCAGCCCCGTCTTGGCTGTGTGGAAGGCTTCAGGCATCTGGAGAATCACCATGGGTAATAAATGACTCAAACATGTAGTTTAGCAGTTGAGTCTGCAGTGTTTCCTGGACGTTGTGATCACTACATGTTATGGCCCAAGCTGAAGGTACCTGATAAGTGATATTGCAAAGGCACTTTTAAGCATTCCTTTCCACTGGGATGATGGGGATAGCTTGCTTTAACATGGAATGGGTTACATCTTTAATGTTCTTCCACAAGGATACCTAAATTCCTGGGCTCTCTGTCGCCAATAGGTAGGTCATGGCTTGGAACAAGCTTCAGTCTTGGAGGAAGAACTTTCCATGATAAAGATGATATCTTCCTGGTGGGTCTACAGCTGGACACTGCCTTATGCTGAACTCCTGAATTTTTCAGCCTAATGACCTCAGATGGTAGAGTCTCCCTGCAAAGCAGGAGACTTGGGTTCCATCCAGGGGTCAGGAAAATCCCCTGAAGGGAATGGTTATCCATTCCAGTATACTTCCCTAGAGAATTCCATGGACAGAGATTATAGTCCATGTGGGCACAGAATCAGGCATGATTGAGTGATTAATGACCTCAGATCAGTTCAGTTCAGTCGAAGAGTCATGTCCAACTATTTGTGACCCAGTGAACTGCAGCATGCCAGGCCTCCTTGTCCATGACCAATTCCCGGAGTAAACTCAAACTCATGTCCATCGAGTCAGTGATGCCATCCAGCCATCTCATCCTCTGTCGTCCCCTGCTCCTCCAGCCCTCAATCACTCCCAGAAGCAGAGTCTTTTCCAGTGAGTCAACTCTTCACATGAGGTGGTCAAAGTACTGGAGTTTCAGCTTCAGCATCAGTCCTTCTAATGAACACCCAGGACTGATCTCCTCTAGAATGGACTGGTTGGACCTCCTTGCAGTCCAAGGGACTCTCAAGAGTCTTCTCCAACACCGCAGTTCAAAAGCATCAATTCTCCAGCACTCAACTTTCTTCACAGTCCAACTCTCACATCCATACATGATCACTGGAAAAACCACAGCCTTGACGAGATGGACCTTTGTTGGCAAAGTAATGTCTCTGGCTTTGAATAAGCTATCTAGGTTGGTCATAACTTTCCTTTCAAGGAGTAAGAGTGTTTTTTTCTTTTTTTAATTTCATGGCTGCAGACAATATCTGCAGTGATTTTGGAGTGCCCCAAAATAAAGTCTGACACTGTTTCCACTGTTTCCCAATCTATTTCCCATAAAGTGATGGGACCAGATGCCATGATCTTAGGTTTCTGAATGTTGAGCTTTAAGCCAACTTTTTCACTGTCCACTTTCAATTTCATCAAGAGGCTTTTTAGTTCCCCTTCACTTTTTACCATAAGGGTGGTGTCATTTGTATATCTGAGGTTATTGGTATTACTCTTAGCAATCTTGATTCCAGCTTGTGCTTCCTCCAGCCCAGCATTTCTCATGATGTACTCTGCATATAAGTTAAATAAGCAGGATGACAATATGCAGTCTTGACATACTCCTTTTCCTGTTTGGAACCAGTCTGCTGTTCCATGTCCAGCTCTAACTGTTGCTTCCTGATGTTCATATAGTATTCCTGCCTTGAGAACCCCATGAACAGTAAAAAAGGCAAAATGATAGGATACTGAAAGAGGAACTCCCCAGGTCAGTAGGTCCCCAATATGCTACTGGAGATCAATGGGGAAATAACTCCAGAAAGAATGAAGGGATGGAGCCAAAGCAAAACCAATATCCACTTGTGGATGTGACTGGTGACAGAAGCAAGGTTCAATGCTTTGAAGAGCAATATTGCATAGGAACCTGGAATGTCGGGTCCATGAATCAAGGCAAATTGGAAGTGGTCAAACAGGAGATGGCAAGAGTGAACATTGACATTCTAGGAATCAGAGAAATAAAATGGACTGCAATGGGTGAATTTAACTCAGATGACCATTATATCTACTACTGTGGGCAGCAATCCTTGGAAGAAATAGAATAGCTATTAAGGTCAACAAAAGCATCTGAAATGCAGTACTTGGATGCAATCTCAAAAATGACAGAATGATCTCTGTTTGTTTCCAAGGCAAACCATTCAATATCACAGCAATCCAAGCCTATGCCCCAACCAGTAATGCTGAAGAAGCTGAAATTGAATGGTTCTTAAGACCTACAAGACCTTCTAGAAATAACACCCCCCAAAAATGTCCTTTTCATTAAAGGGGACTGGAATGTAAAAGTAGGAAGTCAAGAAACATCTGGAGTAACAGGCAAATTTGGTCTTGGAGATGGAATGAAGTAGGGAAAAGGCTAATAGAGTTTTGCCAAGATAACACACTGGTAATAGCAAACACCCTCTTCCAACAACACAAGAGAAGACTCTACACATGAACATCACCAGAGGGTCAACACTGAAATCAGATTGATTATGTTCTTTGCAGCCAAAGATGGAGAAGCTCTATACAGTCAACAAAAACAAGACCAGGAGCTGACTGTGGCTCAGATCAAGAACTCCTTATTGCCAAATTCAAACTTAAATTGAACAAAGTAGGGAAAACCACTAGACCATTCAGGTATGACCTAAATCAAATCCCTTATGATTATGCAATGGAAATGAGAAATAGATTTAAGGGACTAGATCTGACAGACACAGTGCCTGATGTACTATAGACAGAGGTTCGTGACATAATACAGAAGACAGGGATCAAGACCATCCCCAAGAATAAGAAATGCAAAAGGCAAAAGAGCTGCCTGGGGAGGCGTTACAAATAGCCGTAACAAGAAAAGAAGCAAAAAGCAAAGGAGAAAAGGAAAGATATAAACATCTGAATCCAGAGTTCCAAAGAATAGTAAGGAGAGATAAAAAATCCTTCCTCAGCGATCAATGCGAGGAAGTAGAGGAAAATAACAGAATGGGAATGACTAGTGATCTCTTCAAGAAAATAAGAGGTACCAAGGGAACATTTCATGTAATGATGGGCTCAATAAAGGACGAAATGGTATGGACCTAACAGAAGCAGAAAGTATTAAGAAGAGGTGGCAAAAATACACAGAAGAACTGTGCAAAAAATATCGTCATGACCCAGATAATCATGATGGTGTGATCTCTCACCTAGAGCCAGACATCCTGGAATGTGAAGTCAAGTGGGCCTTAGAGAGCATCACTACAAACAAAGTTAGTGGAGGTGATGGGATTCCAGTTGAGCTATTTCAAATCTTGAAAGATGATGCTGTGAAAGTGCTGCACTCAATATGCCAGCAAATTTTGAAAACTCATCAGTGGCCACAGGACTAGAAAAGGTCAGTTTTCATTCCAATCCAAACAAAGGCAATGCCAAAGAATGCTCAAACTACCACATAATTGCACTTATCTCACACACTAGTAAAGTGATGATCTCATATAACCCTAATTACTTACCCAGTTTCCCATATCTAAGTATCAAAATATTGGGGATTAGGAGTTCAACAAATTAATTTGTGAGGACATATTTAGTCCACAATACATTATCCCCCTATCTTCTATTCATCTTCCCCTGATACCTTTATTCACCTTACTGAAACAACTTCTGACACAAGGAATTTCACATTTGTCTCATCTGCTTGGAAATATATTCCAAATATCTTCTCATTTTCCACTCTTGAAATCCCTTCAATCTTTGAGTAACCTAAGTAAATAATAACCTAATTCTACTCTTGAATATTATGACACTCTCATTCTCCTAACTTCGTCTATTATCTTTCATAGCACTAATCACCAGTGAGCTTGCATGAAATGGCTCATAACTTCATTGAGTTATGCAAGCCCTTTTACCATGACAAAGCTGTAATCGATGAAGGAGCACTTAGTAATAATCTACATAACATAAAATTTTAAGATTTTCTGACTCTCATGAAAATTGAGGCAGGTCAGGTCGTCTGGTATTCCCATTTCTTGAACAGTTTTCCATAGTTTGTTGTGATCCACATAGTCAAAGGCTTTGGCATAGTCACTAAAGAAGAGGTAGTCGTTTTTCTGGAACTCTCTTGCTTTTTTGATGATCCAATGGATGTTCGAAATTTGATCTCTGGTTCCTCTGTCTTTTCTAAATCCAGCTTGAACATCTGGAAGTTCTCAGGTCATGTTCTGTTGAAGCCTGGCTTAGAGAATTTTCAGCATTACTTCGCTAGGGTTTGAGATGAGTACAATTGTGTGATAATTTGAAAATTCTTTACCATTGCCTTTCTTTGGGACTGGAATGAGAACTGATCTTTTCCAATCCTGTGGCCACTGCTGAGTTTTTCAAATTTGCTGGCATAATGAGTGCAGCACTTTCACAGCATCATCTTTTAGGATTTGAAATAGCTCAACTGAAATTCCATCACCTTTACTAGCTTTGTTCATAGTGATGCTTCCTAAGGCCTACTTGACTTATTAAAGGCCACTTAATAAGGCCACTTCTCATTGCCAAATTCAAACTTAAATTGAAGAAAGTAGGGAAAGCTACTAAACATTCAGATATGACCTAAATAAAATCCCTTACAATGATACAGTGGAAGTGACAAATAGATTCAAGGAATTAGATCTGATAGAGTGCCTGAAGAACTATGGACCGAAGTTTGTGACATTGTACAGGAGGTCGTGATCAAGACCATCCTGGAGAAAAATAAATGCAAAAAGGCAAAATGGTTGTCTGCGCAGCCCTTACAAATAGCTGAGAAAAGAAGAGAAGCAAAAGGCAAAGGAGAAAAGGAAAGCTATACCCATATGAATATAGAGTTCCAAAGAATAGCAAGAAGAGGTAAGAAAGCCTTCCTCAGTGACCAATGTAAAGAAATAGAGGAAAACAATAGAATTGAAAAGACTAGAGATCTCTTCATGAAAATTAGAGATGCCAAAGGAGCATTTCATGCAAAGATGGGTACAATAAAGGACAGAAATGGTATGGACCTAACAGAAGCAGAAGACATTAAGAGAGTTGGCAAGAATACACAGAACTATACAAAAAAGATTTTGATGTCCCAGATAAACATGATGGTGTGATCACACACCTAGAGTTAGACATCCTGGAGTGCTAAGTCAAGTCGGCTTTAGGAAGCATTACTATGAACAAAGATAGTGGAGGTGATGGAAATCCAGTCAGGTATGACACGTAATTAAAAATGCATACTTTTAAATTGAATCAAATTGCAATGCAGTATTTTAAGTCACTTAAGGAAATGCACAAGTGAAATTATTAAAATTATAACTGAATATCAGTGACATATTTTGTTGTTTCATATCGGTTTTTCATTATCAGATTGTGAGCTCTATGAAGTAATGCCTTTATTCAGTACTGAAATTTTAGCAGCTGGACAATCCCTTGCTCATCACTGGAGTTCAGTGCATACTCTTGAGTACATGGCAACATCTATTCATCTGTTTATCTTATATAATGATAGCTTGTTGCCAATAGCAGTCCTGCTGGGTTTTCTGCTTTGAACTCTACAACTCTTACCTAAATTACTATGCACTATTCTGTATTATCTATGTGTTATTTCTGTGTTACAGCAATAGGAGATCCAAGAAATTCAATTAATTGTAGGAGGAACCCTTCCTTTTAACCTTAAAAGATAGTTTTTAGAGCAATTTTCAATTATTTTACACAGAATGTTTTATTGTTTTTTAATTAAACTACCTTAATAAACCTAGCCTATCAAAATAAATGCCACCTGCAGCATTATGTATTGCATTCATTGAGATGATTCATTTGTGGACAAATTGCTTGCTGTATAATGTTTTCCATGAAGGCTGGCACAGCTGGTTTTTAATTTATCTGTAAAGAAAAACCATTCGCTTTGGAGTAAATGTTTTCATTTGGATACTTCGATTTGCCATGTTTGCAAACAGCATTTTCCTCACTTTGCTGGGCAAAGGAAAGTGTAATAAGAGAGTAATCTGAACACATACATGTACAAATCAAGTAACTTCTTCCCCTTTTGGTTTGCTTCTTATTCTTGATAAATAGATAATACTCAAAAATAAATTAATTGGCTTAATGTACTTAACATACATAAAATATGAACCTACAGGAATGCTAAATTTCTTCAGTCATGTTCAACTCTGTGTAACCCCATGGCTTCAGTCATGTTTGACTCTGTGTGACATGCCAGGCTCCTCTGTCCATGGGATTCTCCAGGTAAGAACTCTGGAGTGGGTGGCCATGCCTTTCTCCAGGGAATCTTCTCAAACCAGGGATTGAACCTGCATCTCTTATATCTTTGCATTGGCAGGCAGGTTCTTTACCACTAATGCTACCAAACTTGCTACCCAGATAAACATATCTGCTTAGAACTTTATATTTCCACTTACTTAATGCAAGCTTGGAGAAGAAATGTCAACACACTCCGGTATTCTTGCCGGGAAAATCTCATGGACAGAGGAGCTTAGTGGGCTACAGTCCATGGGGTCACAAAGAGGCAGACATGCCTGAGCACACACACACACACACAATACAAGATTAGTGAGATGAGGACAAGGAACACTGTTGGTATTTTGTAAATAAAGGAGAGAAAACCTAACATTATATATTGACTCATCCCTTAATCCTAGGGTCAAGAATAATGCCCTGATTTGTTTTGTTCAGTACTTTTTCTACTCCATGTATTAGTCTACACATATTATCAGTAGGTTATGAACTTGGCTTTGGTTTCACTGACATGAAAATGTGTTTACATGTGGTTCTCAAACTTCCTTAAAATTTATACTGCTTTAAAGCAAATACAAGTGACCAATGAGTCAGATGAAGATAATTATATCCAAATATTAAGAAGCCATGATTCTAATGTCATTATCATTCCTGATGAAATTTATCCAGACGGAAAAGGTAGAACAGTTGATGGAAAGGCCAAGTGTGCTACTTTGGATAGTGTTTCAATAACAGTGCACAGGCCCTGTTTCTTCAAAGTGTAATTTATGTGTAGCATGCTTAGTGTCACAATTGTTTTTTAAGGTTTAGCTTTATATTCTTTCATGCTTCATTTATTATACATAAATCTATTTAAATAATTATGACAAAATAATGCTATATTTGCATCTAATGTTTCAACTTGGGGGTTAACATCTATGATTAACAGAAATCTAGGTTTTAACATGCCTTACAGGCAATCCTGATGCAATCAAAGCCATGAGCACTACTGATTTAGGGTGTAGGATAAAACTTTGGAACAAAGGGCTCCCATAACCCAGTGGCTCAAAGATAATAGATATTTGTTTTTCCTTCAAACAGGAGTCTAGGTGCAGGAGAGCAGTACATATTAGATTGTGGTGCCACTATTATAGGAGATATTGTTCAGAGACCCAGCTGCTGTCATTCTAAGCCTGTTGGAAGCTCACTCTCAAACATGCATGTATATTTCAGTTTGGGGAAACAGGAAAGACAGAATATGGAATTATTAGTGCAGGTAATGGTTACAGTTGAAAAGGTAAACTTCCAGACCACGGTGGACTTACCACTTGAATCTGTTTATTAATCACACGAAGGCCCAAACAGTCCTGTTTACAGGGTAGATTTCTTCTAAGAGGATCTTTAAGGACCCTTCCTTGTAAGTTCATTATTTTCAACATGTGAATTCCAGGCTTGTCCTGCTTGTTTTCCTCCAGCTTGTTGTGGGTGAAATGACCATGAAGGAGCAATTTGGCTATTACTAATAGACCATGGCAGAGAAGGCAATGGCACCCCACTCCAGTACTCTTGCCTGGAAACTCCCATGGATGAAAGAGCCTGGTGGGCTGCAGTCCATGGGGTCACTGAGAGTTGGATACCACTCAGTGACTTCACTTTCACTTTTCACTTTCATGCATTGGAGAAGGAAATGGCAACCCACTCCAGTGTTCTTGCCTGGAGAATCCCAGGGATGGCGGAGCCTGGTGGGCTGCCGTCTATGGGGTTGCATAGAGTCGGACACGACTGAAGCGACTTAGCAGCAGCAGCAGCAGCAGCAGCAGCAGCAGCAGCAGCAATGGAACATGGAAGTGGCATGAATCATTTCCATCACATCCAGGCTCCAGAATGCATGGTCATGGAGAGGAGGAATGGAAATGTGCTCACTGACCAGGTATAAGATGTATGCCAACTAGAGTGTAATTTTATCTTTTAAGTGGTAATCAATAAATTTCTTCCCTTATTTCTTATTGACTTAGTGCTTCTTTGCTTCAGCAAGTTAGTATTTAATAAAACTCTTCTGATTTAATACTTTAGAATTTCAAATAAATCATTTACTAAAGCATTGCATAGGTTTAGGTAAGTGCTTTGCTTTTATTGGGAACATGGCAGATGCCAGTCTAAATAAATTTCTATATGACTGATTAGCAACTGTCTCTCTGTATGTCTAAGAAGCATCATAGCACTTACTGAAGAATTCATCCTTCATTTGTATGAAGGATGCTCTGCTTTATATGAATAGAATGCTCTCAAAGGAAACTATGTCTCTAGGAAAAAAGAAAAATAACATAATATTTAACTAGAATTAAGCAATTGTTTGTCAGGAACACTGCTAAATATTTTCACATACAGTAGCTAATTTAATGGTGTCATTGGTAGTAAGGGTGTTTCTCGAAGGAAGGGATGGAAAAGAAGAAAATAAAGAGGAGGCCAAATACCAAAAAACTGATGCTTTCAAACTGTGGTGCTGGAAAAGACTTTTGAGAGTCCCTTGGACAGCAAGGAGATCAAACTAGTCAATCCCAAAGGAAATCAACCCTGAAAATTCATTGGAAGGACTGATGCTGAAGCTGAAGCACCAGTGCTTTGGCCACCTGATGCAAAGAGCTGACTTACTGGAAAAGACCCCGATGTTTGCAGAGACTGAGGGCAGGAGAAGAAAGGGGTGACAGAGGATGAAATGGTTAGATAGCACCACTGACTCATGGACGTGAATTTGAGCAAACTTGGGGAAACAGTGAAAGACAGGGGAACTTGGCATGCTGCAGTCCATGGGGTTGCAAAGAGTTGGACACAACTTAGCAACTGAGCAACAACAATGAAGGGCAAAATGTAAAACTAGGGAGAAGCAGAGGATAATTCATGGACAATGTGAGTCCAGGAGGACAGGTCATTGAGTTAAGCAGAATCCTTGGCAAAAACTATGGAGCTGAAAAGAATATCACAGTGAAATCACAGGAAACTCAAATAGGTCCTGATTCACACCCAGTAATTCTATTCTGTTTTTCTGGCTAGCTCTTTTACACTTGTTTCCCTATTTTCAGCAAAGGGTCTTACACACATTTTCTAAGACATTAGACAGAGAGGGGCTTCATAGTTCTGATGTGACGGAAACCATCCTTTCCATCTTATTTAGTAACATGGAGAAAGCATCTCTTCCAGCAAAAGGCAATTCTTCCCATATGTTCACTCAGCCCAGACCCTCCTGTTCTTAGAAATGTCACTACATAGGTTTGCACCCCCTTCCTCATATGTCATCAAAGTGATTGTCTCTAAAGGGTAATCTCATTACAATACAATGACTCTCAGCGTCCCCAGCCATCACTGCTGATGGGGCCAGGCACCAAGAACTAGCTGGTCCTCAGGCTTTTCATTTAAACTGGAAAGCATCACTTGTAGCAAACCACAATCAGGTTAATCTCCAGCCTACAACAGTCACCTTTCTTTGAGAGAGGTCCCAACTACAGAGATGAGTCTGAAGGTAATGATGTACAAAGTCCTTGCACCTGAACTCTGACCTCTGACCATGTCCTGGGGGTGGACAACTGATCAACACTGGACCAAGTTTGGAAACTTGAACAGAGACAGAGAACCTGGTTGAAGCTCTTACCTTAATGGTCCTGTGATATTCTCCAGCTACTGAGGGCTCCACGGACCACAGCGGGGATGGGGGTGAGGTTTCCAGATTCTTCCAGGTCTGGATCTGGCCAGTGCACGGCAGGGGCTCTGGAGCTCTGTGGGACACAGTCCTCAGCCTGTCCTGGTTCCCCAGTTCATCTGCTGGCCCTGAGGCCAGCAGGCCTGGAGGGCCAATGAAGAAAGCCCAGGGCCACCTCTCACCACACTCTTCAGAGAGTATCACCTTTAGGCTGATC
>SJYF01000589.1:1196109-1208246 GCA_006410515.1 Procapra przewalskii
ATCCCATTTGACAAATGATGGAGCTTAGATTCATAATTTTGGTTAAATTTTACGTTAATAGTTCTTGTTTACTTTAATATTCACAGAAATGACCCTAGGTGTTCTTGAAAATATTGCATGCCTTCTTCTTGTGTGTCCCTTAATGTGTACAATGCTTAGGAAATACATTGTGATTGAAATTAAAAATGCTAGTTGCTCAGTCGTGTCCAAAGCTATGTGGCCCCATGGACTGTAGACTGCCAGCTCCTCTGTCCATGGGATTTCCTAGGCAAGAATATTTGAGTTGGTGGCCATTTCCTACTCCAGGGGATCTTCCAGACCCAGGGATTGAACCCAGGTCTCCTGCAATGCAGGCAGAGTCTTTATTACTGAGCCACCAAGGAAGCCACACTATGAATATCACCTATATTTTTGAAACAGATTTTAGTGTTATTTAAATGTATTTTGTTTCATATACCATATATGTATCAAACATAAAACAATGTATAGGAAGAAAATCTTGTGTTTAAAACCTTTTAAAATAAACTTTTTATTTTAGAATAGCTTTACATAAAAATTATAAAATATTAAAGAGTTCCTATAAAACACAGGTCCAGTTTTTTCATTAATGTCTTACATTAATATGATACATTAATCACAGTCAGTCAGCCAATATGCTATAGTGTTATTAATTAAAACCTATGCTTTCTTCAGATTTCCTGAATATTTATCTGATGTCATTTTTATGATGCAGAATCTCAACCAAGATTCATTTCAGTTCAGTTCAGTTGTTCAGTCTTTGACTCTTGTGACCCCATGGACTGCAGCATGCCAGGTTTCCTTGTCTATCACTTAATCCTGGAGCTTTTTCAGACTCATGTCCATTGAGTTGATGATGCCATCCAACCATCTCATCGTCTGTCATCCCCTTCTCTTCCTGCCTTCAGTCTAGTACAGCACTGGGGACTTTTCCAATGAGTCACTTCTTTGCATCAAGTGGGCAAATTATTTGAGCTTCAGCTTCAGCATCAGTCCTTCCAGTGAATATTCAGGACTGATTTCCTTTAGGATGGACTAGTCTGATCTCCTTGCAATCCAACGGAATCTCAGGAGTCTTCTTCAAAACCACAGTTCAAGAGCATCAATTCTTTGGCACCCAGAATTATTTATGGACCAACTCTCGCATCCACACATGACTATGGAAAAACCATAGCTTTGACTAGACAGACCTTTTCCAGCAAAGTAATGTCTCTGCTTTTTAAAATTCTGTCTTGGTGTTCATAGCTTTTCTTCCAAGGAGCAAGCATCTATTAACTTCATAGCTGCAGTCACCAACTGCAGTGATTTTGGAGCCCAAGAAAATAAAGTCTATCATTGCTTCCATTATTTTCCCATCTATTTGCCATGAAGTGATGAGACCAGTTGCCATGATTTTTGTTTTTTGAATGTTGAGTTTAAAGGCAGTTTTTTCACTCTCCTCTTTCACTTTCATTAAAAGGCTCTTCAGTTCATCTTCACTTTCTGCCATAAGGGTGGTGTCATCTGCACATCTGAGGTTATTGATAATTTCCCTTGCAGTCTTGATTCCAGAATGTGCTTCATCCAGCCCTGGACTTTGCATGATGTACTCTCATATAAGTTAAATAAGCAAGGTGACAATACACAGCCTTGTCGTACTCCTTTCCCAACATGGAACCAGTTTGTTGTTTGATGTCTGATTCTAATGTTACTTCTTCACCTGCATACAAATTTCTCAGGAGACAAGTAAGGTGGTCTGGTATTCCCATCTCTAAGAATTTTCCAGTTTGTTGTGATTCACATAGTCTGATTCACATAGTCAAAGGCTTTAGTGAAGTTGATAAAGCAGAAGTAGGTGTTTATCTGGAACTCTCTTACTTTGTCTATGACCCAGTAGATGTTGGCAATTTGATCTCTGGTTGCTCTGCCTTTTCTAAATCCAACTTGAACATATGGATGTTCTCAGTTCAAGTACTGTTGAAGTCTCACTTGCAGAATTTTGATCATTACATTGCTAGCCTATGAAATGAGTACAATTTTCCAGTAGTTTGAACCTTCTTTGGCATTGCCTTTATTTGGGACTGGGATGCAAACTGACCTTTTCCAGTTCTGTGGCCACTGCTGGGTTTTCCAAATTTGCTGTCATATTGTATGCAGCATTTTAACAGGATAATTTTTTTAGGATTTGAAATAGCTCAGCTGGAATTACATCACCTCTACTAGCTTTGCTTGTGTTGATTCTTCCTAAGGTGCACTTGACTTCACATTCCAGGATATCTCACTCTAGGTGAGTGATCACACCATCGAGATTACCTGGGTCATTAAGATCTTTCTGTATAGTTCTTCTGTATATTCTTGCCATCTCTTCTTAATATTCTCTGTTTCTGTTAGGTTCATGCAGTTCCTTTGTTATGCTCTCTTTGCCTGAGATGTTCCCTTGGTATCTCTAATTTTCTTGAAGACATCTCTAGTCTTTCCCATTCTATTGCTATCCTTTATTTCTTTACATTGATCACTTAGGAAGGTTGTCTTATCTCTTCATGCTGTTCTTTGGAACTCTGCATTAAAAAAGCTTTATCTTTTTTTTTCTTCTTTACCTTTGGATTCTTTTCTTATTTCAACTATTTGCAAGGCCTGCCAAGGCAATCATTTTGCCATTTTTCATTTCTTTTTCTTGGGGATGGTTTTGGTCACACCCTCTTCTCCAATGTTATGAACCTCTATCCATAATTCTTCACTCTCTCAGATCTAATCCCTTGAATCTATTTGTCGCTTCCACTGTATAATTATGAGAGATTTGATTTTGGTCATACCTGAATGATATAGTATATTTCCCAACATCATTTAGGTCTGAATTTTGCAATCAGAAGTTCATGATCTGAGCCATAGTAAGCTCCTGGTCTTTTTTTTTTTTTCTTGACTGTACAGAGCTTCTCCTTCTTTGGGTGCATAGAACATAATCAACCTGACTTTGGTATTTACTATTTGATGATGTCCATGTGTAGAATCATCTCTTGTGTTGTTGGAAGAGGGTGTTTGCTATGACCAGTGTGTTCAGTTGGCAAAATTCTGTAAGCCTTTGCACTGTTTCATTTTGTATTCTGATGCCAAACCCTGTTACTCCAGGTATCTCTTGACTTCCTACTTTTGCATTCCACTCCCCTATGATGAAATGGACATCTTTTTTTGTGTTACTTCTAGAAGATCTTGTAGGTGTTGATAGAACTGTTCAACCTCAGGTTCTTTGGCATTAGTAGTTGAGGTGTAGACTTGTATTACTGTGATATTGAATGATTTGCTCTGAAATGAACAGGGATCATTTTGTTGTTTTTGAGATTGAACCCAAGTACTACATATCAGACTCTTTTGTTGACTATGATGGCTACTCCATTTCTTCTAAGAGTTTCTTGCCCACCGTAATAGTTATAATGGTCATCTGAATTAAATTCACTCATTCTGGTCCATTTAATTCACTGACTTCTGAAATGTCAGTGTTTACTCTTGCCATCTCCTGTTTCAGTTCAGTTCAGTTCAGTTCAGTCGCTCAGTCATGTCCAAATCTCCTTTTTGACCACGTCCAATTTATGTTGTTCATGTACCTAACATTCCAGGTTCCTATGCAGTATTGTTCTTTACAGCATTGGACTTTACTTCCATCATCAGTCACATCCACAACTGGGCATTTACTTTGGTTCAGCCTCTTCAGTCTTTCTGGAGCTATTTTTCTGCTCTTCTCCAGTGGCATATAGGGCACCTATCAACCTGGGAAGTTCATTTTTTGGTGTCATATCTTCTTGCCTTTCAATACTGGGAATAAGTGATTCCACAAGATGGCAAAGTAGAAGGACTTGCACTCATCTTCTCCTATGAGAACTCCAAAATCGAACTAACTGCTGAACAACCTTCAACAGGAGGACGTTGGATCCCACCAAATATATATATCCCACTTTCAAAGGCAAAGGAGAAACCCCAACAAGATGTTAGGAGGGGTAAAATCACATTTAGAATCGAACCCCGATGCTCAGAGGGCTCAAACAAAACCTTTTATGCACCATGATCTAGGGTCCCCCACAAAAGTTTTAGCCAGGCCTGCCTTTGAGTGTTTGAATGTCTTCTGCAGAGGCATGGGTCAGCAGTGGCCTGCTGTGGTGACAGGAGCTCTGGCTGCAGCAGACCTGGGAGGCGTGGGGTGAGCCCCACCACAGAGCCACCGAGTAAACAATCCACACACTGGAGGAAAATTATAGAAAAGAAGTGCTCACACTGTTGCAAAAGTTCTAGGGCCCACAACAGATTCCCAACCTGAGGATCCGGGAAAGGGACTGAGAACCCCCATAAATTTGACTTGGAATGCCAGTGGGATTTGACTGTGGAACTTCCTTGGGACTGGGGAAAAAGACTCTTGAGAAGACAAAAACAAAACCTTGTGTGCTCTAGAAGTAAGGAGCAGTGACCCCACAAAAGACTGAGCCAGACTTGCCTGTGAGTGTCCAGAAGTCACCAGCAGAGTTGTGAGTTGACAGTGGCCTGCCATGGGTCAGCTCAGTTCAGTTCAGTCGCTCAGTCATGTCCGACTCTTTGCGACCCCGTGAATCACAGCATGCCAGGCCTCCCTGTCCATTACCAGTTCCCAGAGTTCACGAAGACTCACATCCATCGAGTCAGTGATGCCATCCAGCCATCTCATCCTCAGTCGTCCCCTTCTCCTGCTGCCCCCAATCCCTCCCAGCATCAGATCTTTTCCAATAAGTCAACTCTTCGCATAAGGGTGCCAAAGTACTGGAGTTTCAGCTTCAGCATCATTCCTTCCAAAGAAATCCCAGGGCTGATCTCCTTCAGAATGGACTGGTTGGATCTCCTTGCAGTCCAAGGGACTCTCAAGAGTCTTCCCGAACACCACAGTTCAAAAACATCAATTCTTTGGTGCTCAGCCTTCTTCACAGTTCAACTCTCACATCCATACATGACCATAGGAAAAACCATAGCCTTGACTAGATGGACCTTTGTTGGTAAAGTAAAATCTCTGCTTTTCAAGTTGCTATCTAGGTTGGTCATAACTTTCCTTCCAAGGAGTAAGCGTCTTTTAATGTCATGGCTGCAGGCACCATCTTCAGTGATTTTGGAGCCCCCAAAAATAAAGTCTGACACTGTTTCTACTGTTTCCCCATCTATTTCCCATAAAGAGATGGGACCGGATGCCATGATCCTAGGTTTCTGAATGTTGAGCTTTAGGCCAGCTTTTTCACTCTCCACTTTCACTGTCATCAAGAGGCTTTTTAGTTCCTCTTCACTTTCTGCCTAAGGGTGGTGTCATTTGCATATCTGAGGTTACTGATATTTCTCCTGGCAATCTTGATTCCAGCTTGTGTTTCTTCCAGTCCAGCGTTTCTCATGATGTACTCTGCATATAAGTTAAATAAGCAGAGTGGCAATATACAACCTTGACGTACTCTTTCTATTTGGAACCAGTCAGCTTTTCCATGTCCAGTTCTAACTGCTGCTTCCTGACCTGCATACAGATTTCTCAAGAGGCAGGTTAGGTGGTCTGGTATTCCCATCTCTTGAAGAATTTTCCAGAGTTGATTGTGATCCTCACAGTCAAAGGCTTTGGCATACTCAATAAAGCAGAAATACATATTTTTCTGAAACTCTCTTGCTTTTTCCATGATTGAGAGGATGTTGGCAATTTGATCTCTGGTTCCTCTGCCTTTTCTAAAACCAGATTGAACATCAGGGAGTTCACGGTTCACGTACTGCTGAAGCCTGGCTTGGTGAATTTTGAGCATTACTTTACTCGCATGTGAGATGAGTGCAATTGTGCGGTAGTTTGAGCATTTTTTGATATTACCTTTCTTTGGAACTGGAATGAAAACTGACCTTTTCTAGTCCTGTGGCCACTGCTAAGTTTTCCAAATTTGCTGGCATATTGAGTGCAGCACTTTCATAGCATCATCTTTCAGGATTTGAAACAGCTCCACTGGAATTCCATCACCTCCACTAGCTTTGTTCATAGCAATGCTTTCCAAGGCCCACTTGACCTCACATTCCAGGATGTCTGGTTCTAAATTAGTGATCCCACCATCATGATTATCTGCGTCATGAAGATCTTTTTGGTACAGTTCTTCAGTGTACTCTTGCCACCTCTTCTTGATATCTTTTGCTTCTGTTAGGTCCATACCATTTCTGTCCTTTATTGAGCCCATCTTTGCATGAAATGTTCCCTTGGTGTCTCTAATTTTCTTGAAGAGATCTCTAGTCTTTCCCATTCTGTTATTTTCCTCTATTTCTTTGCATTGATCACTGAAGAAGGCTTTCTTATCTCTTCTTGCTATTCTCTAGAACTCTGTATTCAGATGCATATATTTTTCCTTTTCTTCTTTGCTTTTCACTTCTCTTCTTTTCACAGGTATTTGTAAGGCCTCCTCAGACAGCCATTTGTCTTTTTTGCGTTTCTTTTCCATGGGGATGGTCTTGATCCCTGTCTCCTTTACAGTGTCGCAAACCTCATTCCATAGTTCATCAGGCAATCTATCAGATCTAGGCCCTTAAATCTATGTCTCACTTCCACTGTATAATCACAAGGGACTTGATTTAGGTCGTACCTGAATGGTCTAGTGGTTTTCCCTACTTTCTTCAGTTTGAGTCTGAATTTGGTAATAAGGATTTCATGATATGAGCCACAGTCAGCTCCTGGTCTTGTTTTTGTTGACTGTATATAGCTTCTCCATCTTTGGCTGCAAAGAATATAATCAATCTGATTTCAGTGTTGACCATCTGGTGATGTCCATGTGTAGAGTCTTCTCTTGCATTGTTGGAAGAGGATGTTTGTTATGACCAGTGCATTTTCTTGGCAAAACTTTATTAATCTTTGCCTTTTTCATTCTGCATTCCAAGGCTAAATTTGCCTGTTACTCCAGATGTTTCTTGACTTCCTACTGTTGCATTCCAGTCCCCTATAATGAAAAGGACATCTTTTTGGGGTGTTAGTTCTAAAAGGTCTTGTAGGTCTTTATAAAACCATTCACCTTCAGCTTCTTCAGCATTACTGGTTGGGGTATAGACTTGGATAACTGTGATATTGAATGGTTTGCCTTGGAGTCGAACAGAGATCATTCTGTTGTTTTTGAAATTGCATGCAAGTACTGCATTTTGGACTCTTTTGTTGAACATGATGGCTACTCCATTTCTTCTGAGGGATTCCTCCCCGCAACAGTAGATATAATGGTCATCTGAGTTAAATTCACCATTCCAGTCCCTGGCCATGTGCTCAGGGCCACTGAATACAACAGTCCCGACATAAGTTCTTTTTAGGAAGGTCACCATTTCTTCCATTATCCCTGCCATAGTTTGGCCTCAGCCAAACTACAGGAAGGGAATGCAGCCCCACCCATCAACAGAAAATTGGATTAAAGATTTGCTGAGTATGGCCTTGCCCACCAGAGCAGGACCCAGATTCTGCCACAACCAGTCCCTCCCATCAGGAAGCTTTCACAAACCTCTTCTCCTTATCCATCAGAGGGCAAATAGAATGGAAACCACAGAAAACCAGTTAAACTGATCACCATAACTCAGTGAAACCATGACCCATGACATGTAGGGGTACCTAAGATGGACAGGACATGGTGGAGAGTTCTGACAAAATGTGGTCCACTGGGGAAGGGAATGGCAAACCACTTCAGTATTCTTGGCTTGAGAACCCTATGAAGAAGATGAAAAGTCAAAAAGATAGAACGTTGCATTTAGTAGTCTTGTATTAGGAATACAAAGCTCCTCCTGTCTGCAGCAGTTTCTCAGAATTTTCTCAGACCTTGTCAGTTTAAAAAGGACTTTTCAAGTATCATTTTATAGAATTTCCTCAATTAGGATTTGTCTTACATTTTTCTCATTACTATACTGAATAAATGGCAACCCATGCCAGTATGCTTGCCTTCAGGATCCCTTGAACAGATGGATGCTGGGCTACAGTTCATGGAATCACAAAGAATTGGCAGCCCTGAGCACTCACAGAAAGGAATGTTGAGACTGAGGTTATACTTCTCCTATGCTCAAATTGCCAACATCTGCTGGATCATCGAAAAAGCAAGAGAGTTCCAGAAAAACATCTATTACTGCTTTATTGACTATGCCAAAGCCTTTGACTGTGTGGGTCCTGATAATCTGTGGAAAATTCTGAAAGAGATGGGAATACCAGGCCACCTGACCTGCCTCTTGAGAAACCTATATGCAGGTCAGGAACCAACACATAACTGGACATGGAACAACACATGGAACACACTGGTTCCAAATAGGAAAAGGAGTGCATCAAGGCTGTATATTGTCACCCTGCTTATTTAACTTATTGCAGAATACATCATGAGAAACGCTGGGCTGGAAGAAGCACAGCTGGAATCAAGATAGCCGAGAGAAATATCAATAATCTCAGATATGCAGATGACACCACTCTTTTGGCAGAAAATGAAGAGGAACTAAAAAACCTCTTGATGAAAGTAAAAGAGGAGAGTGAAAAAGCTGGCCTAAAGCTCAACATTCAGAAACCTAAGATCATGGCATCTGGTCCCATCACTTCATGGGAAATAAATGGGGATCAGTGTTGGACTTTATTTTTGGGGCTCCAAAATCACTGCAGATGGTGATTGCGGCCATGAAATTAAAAGACGCTTACTCTTTGGAAGGAAAGTTATCACCAACCTAGATAGCAACTTTAAAAACAGAGATATTACTTTACCAACAAAGGTCCATCTAGTCAAGGCTATGGTTTTTCCTGTGGTCATGTATGGATGTGAGAGTTGGACTGTGAAGAAAGCTGAGTACCAAAAAATTGTTGCTTTTTGACTGTGGTTTTGGAGAAGACTCTTGAGAGTCCCTTGGACAACAAGGAGATCCAACCAGTCCATCCTAAGGGAAATCAGTCCTGGGTGCTCATTGAGGGGACTGATGTTGAAGCTGAAACTCCAATACTTTGGCCACCTCAGCCACCTCATGTGAAGAGTTGACTCATTGGAAAAGACCCTGATGCTGGGAGGGATTGGGGGCAGGAGGAGAAGAGGACGACCGGGGATGGTCGATGGTTGGATGGCATCACTGACTCAATGGACATGAGTTTGAGTGAACTCCAGGAGTTGGTGATGTACAGGGAGGCCTGGTGTGCTGTGATTCATGAGATCACAAAGAGTCCCACGCGACTGAGCAACTGAAATGAACTGAACTGATGCTGAATCATGAGCTTAGACCCAATCCCCCTGTGCTGTTTCCCACCTAAGGTTGCCTGGCAGGGTCACAGCATGATAGGAAGGATGGACCGCATCCAGCTCAGTCACATGGCACATTACTCTCTGTGTTATACTTGCCTGGGTCAAACTGAGAACATTCTCGGTAAGGTTGCTTAAAGAAAAAACCATGTCAAATTTGGGAAAAACTGTTTTCACACCAGGTGAGATACATTGTTTGAAAGGCACTAATGATTCAGGAACTTAAATGGGACCTAAACAATAGGTCTCAGACTAACACTAAAAGATACATCAAAATCCAAATAGCACAGAGCATGTTTTCTTGAGGGAGACTCACCAGAATCTTTACACGATGTGCACATGTAAACAGAGAACATGTTGCAGAGAGGGATTTTGTAGGCACACTGAGGAAGTTAGACATGTTCTTGCTGCCAGCTCCCTGAGTTTTCACCTGTCTGTGGCTTGAAACTCCAAGACCAAAGCAGGGAATCTTGGCTTTGGGAGTGCTCCCTGGAAAAAGTTCTCAGCAGTCCTTTCAGTGATGAAGCTGGGCTCTTTGAATTGCTTAGGACAGCTGCAAACTATTAGTAAAGAAACTAAATCTGGTGGTCACTAGGTAGATTACAAACTCAAAACAGTGCATATATCCCACTGCTCTTTTTTGTGCAGGATTTAAAAATAAGCCATATAGGTACCCCAGAGAAAAAGAGACCAGCTGTAAATCAGTTCTCTCCAAATATTCAAATACAGTATTTTCTAAACTGTTTTTGAAGAGTTGAATAAGCATTCAGTTCAGTTCAGTCACTCAGTCATGTCTGACTCTTTGTGACCCCATGTACTACAGCACACCAGGCCTCCCTGTTCATCACCAACTCCCGGAGCTTACTCAAACTCATGTCCATCGAGTCAGTGATGCCATCCAACCATCTCATCCTCTGTCATCCCCTTCTCCTCCTGCCCCCAATCCCTCCCAGCATCAGGGTCTTTTCCAATGAATGAATTCATCACATCAGGTGGCCAAAATATTGGAGTTTCAACTTCAGCATCAGTCCTTCCAATGAATATTCAGGACTGATTTCCTTTAAGATGGACTGGTTATATCTCCTTGCAATCCAAGGGACTCTCAAGAGTCTTCTCCAACAGCAAACTTCAGAAGCATCAGTTCTTCAGTACTCAGCTTGCTTTATAGTCGGACTCTCACATTCATACATTCATACATGACTAATGGCAAAACTATAGCTTTGACTAGACAGACCTTTGTTGTCAAAGCAATGTCTCTGCTTTTTAATATGCTCTCTAGGTTGGTCATAACTTTTCTTCCAAGTAGCAAGCATCTTTTAACTTCATTAATAATCATGAATAAACATTAATAATCATTAAAGAGAAGGATGTGTACAAAATGTGCAAATGTGAAGTTTCTCAGCAGTTCACACAGCATGGATGCCCAGCAGAAACATTTCTGGAGAAAGGAACAGGGTTCCTTTTGCAGAGTGACCTAGGAGTTCCAGGCTGATCTGAACTAATCCACTTTGATCACTGCCTATATCAACCACTTCCTCCTTAACTTTCATATATACCGCATTCTTATTGTGTTACTGGAAGGACATGGACTGGATTTTCCAGCAATAAAAACTTGTTTTACTTACATTGTATCCTTCAAGCCATCCTTATGAGATCTCATTCTGAGTCTGCCTAAAGGCAGAGAATCCCTGGGACAGCAGGGATATCAAACCAGTCAATCCTGAAGGAAATCAGCCCTGAATATTCATTGGAAGGACTGAAGCGGAAACTCTAATAAATTTGGCCCCCTGATGTGAAGCGCCAACTCAATGGAAAAGACCATGATGTTCGGAAAGATTGAAGGCAGGAGGAGAAGTAGGCAGCAGAGGATGACATGGTTAGATGACAACATTGACTCATGGACAGGAGTTTGAGCAAACTCTAGGAGATCGTGAAGGACAGGGAAGACTGGAATGCTGCAGTCCATGGGGGTCACAAAGAGTCAGACATGATTTAATAATGAAACAACAGCAAAGGCAGAGAGGATTTTATGAGGAAGGTAATATTAGAATTTTCCTAGAAAGCTTTAATCAATACAGTAGAGGTGCTACTTGAAAATAGTATTTTGCACATGAAAATATTTTAGAATACTATTTTCCTAATATATTCAAGAACATATTATTTCTTGTATCCCACCAACACTAATATGTTTTATTAAGTTTACTGTTGATACCAGTTGAGTGAAAAAAAAGTGAAGCTGATTACCTCACTGCTTCTGGAACTAGCTATAATGATGAAGTTTTTCTATGCTTATTTTGATATTAGGTATCAGGTAAGTTCTACAAAGTTTAATGTAAGTGTATAGTGATTGTGTATGCATCTTTATTAATAATTAAGACTTCTCAACTCAGAGGTCCACCTGAGCATGCTCATAAAAAATTTACATCTTTTTAACATTGATATAGATGTTACTTTTACAACCTAATTTTAAACTTTTAAAAATATATCTAGGTTCTGTGCTACAAATTTCAGTTGTCATCTTTTCAAAAAAATATTAGAGATATAAAAGTACCAATACCATTTTGAAAATACCAACTTGATCAAATGATCTTTGCTCATTGCTAACCCAGAAAATGATTTTGTGCATCTAATAATGTTGACAGAGGATGAGATGGTTGGATTCAATGGACATGAGTTTGAGCAAACTCTGAAAGATAGTGAAGGACAGGGAAGCTTGGCAGTCTATAGGGTCTTTAAGAGTAGAAAATGACTGAGCAACTGAACGACAACAATATAATATCCAGGGTAGAAATCAATGGTAGTTATTATATAGGAAAAAAATTGTTTAAGGAGGGATACAGGAATCCTAAAACACTTGTTAGAAAAAATAAATATTATACACTTTAGTCTTAT
>SJYF01000589.1:1238085-1253071 GCA_006410515.1 Procapra przewalskii
AACGAAGATCATGGCATCTGGTCCCATCACTTCATGGGAAATAGATGGGGAAACAGTAGAAACAGTGTCAGACTTCATTTTGGGGGGCTCCAAAATCACTGCAGATGGTGACTGAAGCCATGAAAGCAAAAGACGCTTACTCCTTGGAACAAAAGTTATGACCAATCTAGACAGCATATTGAAAAGCAGAGACATTACTTTGCCAAGAAAGGTCCGTCTAGTCAAGTCTGTGGTTTTTCCTGTGGATATGTATGGATGTGAGTTGGGCTGTGAAGAAGGCTTAGCGCTGAAGAGTTGATGCTTTTGAACTGTGGTGTTGGAGAAGACTCTTGAGAGTCCCTTGGACTGCAAGGAGAACCAACCAGTCCATTCTGAAGGAGATCAAAGCTGGGATTTCTTTGGAGGGAATGATGCTAAAGCTGAAACTCCACTTTGGCCACCTCATGCAAAGAGTTGACTCATTTGAAAAGACTGTGATGCTGGGAGGGATTGGGGACAGGAGCAGAAGGGGACGACAGAGGATGAAATGGCTGGATGGCGTCACTGACTCGATGGACGTGAGTCTGAGTGAACTCTGGGAGTTGGCGATGGACAGGGAGGCCTGGCGTGTTGCGAATTCATGAGGTCACAAAGAGTCAAACGCGACTGGTGACTGAACTGAACTGCTATGCTCTTTATTCAATTTATGTCTGAATTTTGCCATAAGGAGTTCATTATCTAAGCCACAGTTTGCTCCCAGTCTTGTTTTTGCTGACTGTATAGTGCTTCTCCATCTTTATCTGCAAAGAATATAATAAATCTGATTTTGGTATTGATCATCTAGTGATGTCCTTGTGTGGAATCATTCTTTGTGTTGTTGGAAGAAAGAGTTTTCTGTGACTAGTGCATTCACTTGGCAAAACTCTATTAGCCTTTACTCTGCTTCATTTTGTTTGGTCTTCAGGGAAGGACAAACTTCCCTGTTACTCTAGGTATCTCTTGACTTCCTACTTTTGCCTTCCAGTCCCCTGTGATGAAAGGTCATCTATTTTTGGCACTAGTACTAGAAAGTCTTTGAGGTCATCATAGAACCATTCAGCTTCATCTTCTTCAGCATTAGTGATTGGGGCATAGACTTGAATTACTGTTGTACTGAATGGTTTGTCTTGGAAACAAGCAGAGATCTTTCTGTCATTTTTGAGACTGCACCCAAATACTGCAATTTGGACTCTTTTGTTGACTATGAGGACTACTCCTTTTCTTCTAAGGGATTTTTGCCCGCAGTAGTAGATATAATGGGCATCTGTAACCAGTACAGGAGACGGGTTCAATCCCTGAGTTGGGAATATTTCCTGGAGAAGGAAATGCCAACCCACTCCAGTATTCTTGCCTAGAAAATTTTGTGGACAGAAGAGCCTGCCAGACTATAATAGTTAGTGGGGTCACAAAGAGTCAGACATTACAGAGTGACTGAACACACCTGAACTCAATGGTGAATGCAGTTTAGCTTTCAATAAGTATTTTAAACACATGTATTAACAATATGATTTACTAACATTTTATCCTAATTATGGACTGAGCGTGGGAGGCTGTGACCGGTGCACTAAGCATGGCCAACAGGAGCTACACCACTTCCGAGGTCAGGGACAGAAGTCAGGAGGACCCCATGCCCAAAGGGTTGCGGCCAAGAGGAGTTACCCCACATCAGAGACATCTGAGGTCAGGGGCAGCGGCCAGGAGGAGCAACCCCATGTCCAGTGAGTGGTGGCTGCGTGGGTGCAGGAGGGACTAGGGGAGCTATCCCACATTGTATGTCAGGAAGGGCAGTGGTGAGGAGATACCCCTCGTCCAAGGTAAGGAGCAGCAGCTTCACTTTGCTGGAGCAGCCATGAAGAGATACCCCACACCCAAGGTAGGAGAAACCCGAGTAAGATGGTAGGTGTTGCAACAGGGCATTAAAGGGCAGACACACTGAAACCATACTCAGAGAAAACTAATCAATCTAATCATACTAGGACCACAGCCTTGTCTAACTCGATGAAACTAAGCCATGCCTGTGGGGCAACCCAAGACAGGCAGGACATGGTGGAGAGGTCTGACAGAATGTGCTCCACTGCAGAAGGGAATGGCAAACCACTTCAGTATGCTTGCCTTGAGAACCCCATGAACAATATGAAAAGGCAAAATGACAGGATACTGAAAGAGGAACGCCCCAGGTCAGTAGATGCCCAATATGCTACTGGAGATCAGTGGAGAAATAACTCCAGAAAGAATGAAGGGATGGAACCAAAGCAAAAACAATACCCAGCTGTGGATGTGACTGGTGATAGATGCAAGGTCCAATGCTGTCAAGAGCAATATTGCATAGTAACCTGGAAAGTCAGGTCCATGAATCAAGGCAAATTGGAAGTGGTCAAACAAGAGATGGCAAGAGTGAACATTGACATTCTAGGAATCAGAGAACTAAAATGGACTGGAATGGGTGAATTTAACTCATATGATGATTATATCTACTATTGCAGGCAGGAATCCCTTAGAAGAAATGGAGTAGCCATTATGGTCAACAAAAGAGTCTGAAATGCAGTACTTGGATGCAATCTCAAAAACGACAGAATGATCTCTGTTCATTTCCAAGGTAAACCATTCAATTTCACAGTAATCCAAGTCTATGCCCCAACCACTAACACTGAAGAAGCTGAAGCTGAACAGTTCTATGAAGACCTACAAGACCTTTTAGAACTAACACCCAAAATGCATGTCCTTTTCATTATAGGGGAATGGAATGCAAAAGTAGGAAGTCAAGAAACACCTGGAGTAACAGGCAAATTTGGCTTTGGGATGCGGAATGAAGCAGAGCAAAGACTAATAGAGTTTTGTCAAGAAAATGCACTGGTCATAGCAAACATCCTCTTCCAACAAAAGGGAAGACTCTACACATGGACATCACTAGATGGTCAAAACCAAAATCGGATTGATTATATTCTTTGCAGCCAAAGGTGGATAAGCTCTATACAGTCAACAAAAACAAGACCAGGAGCTGACTGGCTCAGATCATGAACTCCTTATTGCCAAATTCAGACTTAAATTGAAGAAAATAGGGAAAACCGCTAGACCATTTAGGTATGAACTAAATAAAATTGCTTGTGATTACATAGTGGAAGTGAGAAATAGATTTAAGGGCCTAGATCTGATAAATAAGAGTGCTGATGAACTATGGAATGAGGTTTGTGACATTGTACAGGAGACAGGGATCAAGACCATCCCCATGGAAAAGAAATGCAAAAAAGCAAAATGACTGTCTGAGGAGGCCTTACAAATAGCTGTGAAGAGAAGTGAAAAGCAAAGGAGAAAAGGAAAGATATAAGCATCTGAATGCAGAGTTCCAAAGAATAGCAACAAGAGATAAAAAAGCCTTCTTCAGCAATCAATGCAAAGAAATAGAGGAAAAGAACAGATTGGGAAAGACTAGAGCTCTCTTCAAGAAAATTAGAGATACCAAGGGAACATTTCATGCAAAGATGGGCTCGATAAAGGACAGAAATGGTCTGGACCTAACAGAAGCAGAAGATATTAAGAAGAGGTGGCAAGAATACACTGAAGAACTGTACAAAAAAGATTTTCACAACCCAGATATCCATGATGGTGTGATCACTCACCTAGAGCCAGACACTCTGGAATGTGAAGTCAAGTGGGCCTTAGAAAGCATCACTATGAACAACGCTAGTGGAGGTGATGGAATTCCAGTTCAGCTATTTCAAATCCTGAAAGATGATGCTGTGAAAGTGCTGTACTCAATATGCCAGCAAATTTAGAAAACTCAGCAGTGGCCACAGGACTGGAAAAGATCAGTTTCATTCCAATCCCAAAGAAGGGCAATGCCAAAGAATGCTCAAACAACGGCACAATTGCATTCATCTCACATGCTAGTAAATTAATGCTCAAAATTCTCCAAGCCAGGCTTCAGCGATATGTGAACCGTGAACTTCCTGATGTTCAAGCTGGTTTTAGAAAAGGCAGAGGAACCAGAGATCAAATTGCCAACAGCCACTCGACCATGGAAAAAGCAAGAGGGTTCCAGAAAAACATATATTTTTGCTATATTGACTATTGCAAAGCCTTTGACTGTGTGGATCACAATAAACTGTAGAAAATTCTGAAAGAGATGGGAATACCAGACCACCTAACCTGCCTCTTCAGAAATCTGTATGCAGTTCAGGAAGCAACAGTTAGAACTGGACATGGAAAAGCTGACTGGTTTCAAATAGGAAAAGGAGTACATCAAGGCTGTATATTGTCACCCTATTTATTTAATTTATATGCAGAGTACATCATGAGAACGCTGGGCTTGAAGAAACGCAAACTGGAATCAAGATTGCTGGGAGAAATATCAATAAACTCAGATATGCAGATGACACCACCCTATAGCAGAAAGTGAAGAGGAACTAAAAAGCTTCTTGATGAAAGTGAAAGAGGAGAGTGAAGAAGTTGGCTTAAAGCTCAACATTCAGAAAATGAAGATCATGGCATCCTGTTTCATTACTTCATGGGAAATAGATGGGGAAATAGTGGAAACAGTGTCAGACTTTATGTTTTTGGGCTCCAAAATCACTGCAGATGGTGACTGCAGGCATGAAATTAAAAGAAGCATTCTCCTTGAAGTAAAGGTATGACTAACCTAGATAGCATATTCAAAAGCAGACACATTACTTTGCGGACTGAGACCTGTCTAGTCAAGGCTATGTTTCCCCCTAACCCCACCCTGTGGTAATATATGGATGTCAGAGTTGGGCTGTGAAGAAGGCTGAACACCAAAGAGTTGATGCTTTTAAACTGTGGTGTTGGAGAAGACTCTTGAGAGTCCCTTGGACTGCAAGGAGATTCAAGCTGTCCATTCTGAAGGAGATCAGCCATGGGTGTTCTTTGGAAGGAATGATGCTAAAGCTGAAACTCCAGTTTTGGCCACCTCATGTGAAGAGTTGACTCACTGGAAAAAACTGATGCTTGGAGGGATTGCGGGCAGGAAGAGAAAGGGATGGCAGAGGATGAAATGGCTGGATGGCATCACTGACTTGATGAACATTAGTTTGAGTAAACTCCGAGAGTTGACGATGGACAGGGAGGGCCTGGCCTGCTGTGATTCATGGACACGACTGAGCAACTGAACTGAACTGAACTATCCTAGTTATTTTTATTTCCTACCTAAATTTTAGGTTGTAGCTGTGACTTGATAATTCTATTTTGTAGAATTAATATTCTGTGTTCCTGTTTTTCAGTCGCTAAGTCGTGTCCAGCCCTTTGCAATCCCATGAAGTGTAGCATGCCAGGCTCCTGTGTTCTCCAGTCTCTCCTGGAGTTTGCTCAAATTCATATCTTTTGAGTCAGTTCTGTACAATCATACTTAAAATTATTTGTTTAAAATAGACGTTTCTATCCTGATCATGCTACCTACCACCTTGTCATTCCTTTAATGTTTACTATCATATAATTATTTATATATTGACTATCTATTGAAACAGGAGAGAATGGAGCCTAGCACAACCTTTAAAAGAATGATCTGTGGTGAGGACACAAAATGTCTAACAAATTAGATCCAAGCAGATGAATTAACTTCCAGTAGACTTTGAGTCTCATCATATGTTCATTGCAATGCATTAATATAAGCTAGATGATCCAACTTCCAGTGCCTTGACTGTTCTGAGGTCACCATAAAATGTCAAAACGTGGTTGATGGCCCAGTTCCTGGAAAGCCCTACCCCTTCACTGAAATAATTGAAATAATTTTTCTAAAAATGTAACCAATCTGTGTTTCAAGACTCTCTCCCCTTCTGAGATGGCCCAGACTCTGTGGAGTTTGTTTGTCTCTAAATAAATCCACTTTATACATACCAATAAAAACACACAAAAACAATTGGATGTGTCATCTTGTACTCAATTAAAATTCATTTGAGTAAGATTGCAGTCTCTTATTGCGGTAAATGCTTAAATGCTTTCCTTCAATTTCATTCATTTGAGACAAAAAATATGTGATTGTTGTTCAGTCACTTAGTTGTTTCCATCTCTTTGTGACCCCACAGACTGCAACATGCCAGGATTCTCTGTTCTTCACCATTTCTCAGATTTTGTTCAAACTCATGTCCATTGAGTTGGTGATGTCATCCATCCATCTTGTCCTCTATCATCCCCTTCTCCTTCCTTCTATCGTTCCCAACATCAGGGTCTTTTTTAAACAGACAGTTCTTTGTATCAGGTGGCCAAAGTGTTGGAGCTTCAGCTTCAGCATCAGTCCTTCCAATGGATATTCAAGATTGATTTCCTTTAGGATTGACTGGTGTGATCTCCTTTCAGACCAAGGGACATTCAAGATACTTCTCCAACATGACAGTTCTAAAGCATCAGTTCTTCAGCACTCAAGCTTCTTTATGGCCCAACTCTCATATTCATACAAGACTACTAGAAAAAAAACATAGCTTGACAATGAGAATCTTTGTTGGCAAAGTAATGTCTCTGCTGTTTAATATGCTGCCTATATTAGTCATAGCTTTTCTTCCAAGGGGCAAGTGTCTTAATTTAATGGCTGTAGTTCACCAACTGTGATTTTGGGAACCTGAGAAAATAAAGTCTGTCACTGTTCCCTTTGTTTCCCCATCTACTTGCCATGAAGGGCTGGGACCAGATGTCATGATCTTAGTTTTCTGAATGTTGAGTTTTAAGCCAGCTTTTTCACTCTCCTCTGTCACCATCATCAAGAGGCTTTTTAGTCCCTCTTCCCTTTCTGCCCTAAGGGTAGTGTCATCTGCATATCTGTGGTTATTAATATTTCCTTTTGGACTTTTGCATTATTTTTTCTTGGGGATGGTTTTGATCCCCTCCTCCTGCACCATGTTACAAACCTCTGTCCATAGTTCTTCAGGCACTCTAACAAACCTATTCCCTTGAATCTATTTATCACTTCCACTGAATAATCATAAGGGATTTGATTTAGGTCATATCTAAGTGTCTTAGTTTTTTCCCCTACTTTCTTCAATTTAAGCCTGCATTTGTAAACAGGAGTTCATGATCTAAGCTACACTCAGCTCCTGGTGCCTATTATTTGCTTGATATTGAATATTGTTCTATTCATTGAGAATACATTAGTGAAACAGAAAATCTTTGACCTTAGGAAGATCACATTCTAGAGGAAGCAGGAAGGAGATATAAAGTTAACACAACAAGTAATGTATTTGCCATTTTAGAGACTGAAATTAGATTAAAATCATAAAAGAGAACAGATACAATTACGGTAGGGAAGGAAGCTGCAGTGTAGAGTAGGGTCGTTTGGAAGTAGACCCAGTGGGAGAATAAATTCAATCTAAGATTTAAAGAAGGCAAGAGAACTCATCGTTACGATGTCTAAGTAGAAACATTCCTATCAGAGGAAAGAACCATGGCCCACTCTGAAATGCACTTGTGTGTTAAGGCATGAAGTGTGTCTGGAGCAGAGGGAGCAGGGAAAGAGCAGAATAATCTCAGGAAAAAGAGAAGGATTGGAGACCCTTTGTGTAAAAGACCCATGGTGCCAAAGGCATTGAAATGGTACCCAGTATTATATTATGAAACCTGGATAATAAAAAGACAGAGCGCCATGGGGTATATTGATTTCCTGAGGATACCATGACAAATTACTACAAAATTAGAGGTTAAATCGTATTTTTCTCACTGTTCTCCAGGCCCTTCCATATGAATCAGTTTTGCTGGACTCAAGTCAAGATGTTGGCTTCTCCTGGTTTCTCATGGTTCTGCTATTCCTTGAAAGAAGTAAAAGTGTTGGTCTCTCAGTCCTGTCTGACTCTTTGCCACCCATGCTTGGTAGCCTGACAAGCTTCTCCGTCCATGGGATTTTCCAGGCAAGAATACTGCAGTGATTTGCCATTCCCTTCTCCAGGAGATCTTCCCAATGCAGAGGTGGAACCCAGGTCTCCTCCATTGCAGGCAGATCCTTTTTACCATCTGAGACACCAGGGAAGACCATTCCTTTGCTTGTGGACAAATCATTCCAGTCTTTAAGCCAAGCATCTTCAAATTTTTGAGATCTGCATCTTCAAATCTCTTTCTTCTCTGTTTGCACATGTCCTTCTCATTCAGTATGTCAACTGCCTCCCACTTATCAGGACACTTGTGACTGTGTTTCAAACCTACCCAGATATTTCAGGATAATGTCCCCTTTTCAAGCTCCTCAAGTTAATAACATCTTGAAACCACTTTCCACAAAAGATAATATATATGGGTGCCAGAGATTATGACCTACTATATGTAAGGTCTGTTACTTCGCTGACCACAAGGAGTTAGGGAAGTAGAGTACCATTGCAAGTTTTAAAGGGATAAAAATAAAGATTTAAAGGGATAAAATGAGTTCTAAATTTTGCCTATAAAATTTCTTGGGATCTTTCTCTTGCACTAACCTGAAGCTCGATGGCATTAAGATAGATAACTCTCATCCTACAGTCTTCTAGCAATCTTATGTTTAATTGTCCACATGGCATTTCTGCCTTACAGGGAGAATAAGCAGTGTTTTAGTAATAGTTGGGCCATGGGACTGGAAGCATGTGCTGTTGTTTATTTATTTTAACAACAACAAAAAATTAACTCAAAACACAAATGAATGGGTTATACAAATCCACTCTGCTTAAAAGTACTCTATGAAATGAGTTAACAAAGGAATGGAGTTGGAATGTAATACTAATTCTATTTTTATTGTAGACCACTCACGATTCATCCTTTGTTGAGAGAGCCTAGCAATGTTCCAGGAGAAGCCTTCATCAGGGTGAAACTCAGTATGTCAGAGTTAACAGAAGAGATTAGCATTTTGCACTTTCATAAGAACATCAGTCTTGTTTCTTTTTTTTAAAGAATTTTTAACATTTATTACAATGTTGCTTCTGTTTTATTTTATTTTATTTATTTATTTATTTATTTTTTTGCCACAAGGCATGTGAGAGCTTAGCTCCCTGAGCAGAGTTTGAAGCCTCACCCCTGCATTGAAAGTTGAAGACTTAACCACTGGGCCAGCAGGGAAGTCTCAGTTTTGTTACTTGTCTGCTCTATTAACATGTAAAGGGTGGAAGGTGCAGGGTCATGTATTCACCCAGCTCACTCTACCTGGGACCTGAAGCCAGCGGTGAGACTGAAGAGTGTCCCCTGGAGATTAACCAGCCATGTGTTTCTGTTTTTGGAGCCAGCAATTCCTCTACATACTACAGTCCTAATTTGGACACACAACCCTCCCATCCATGCTCCACTTTCTGGAAATTTCACATTGCTACTAGTAGACCATATGAGGAAGCTTTGTCTCTGAACTTTTAAAACTGTTGTTGTTCAGTCACCAAGTCATGTCCTATTCTTTGCTACCCTGTGCACTACAGCATGCCAGGTTTTACATCCTTCACTGTCTCCTGTAGTTTGCTCAAACTCATGTCCATTGAATCGGTGATGCCATCCAACCATCTCATCTTCTGCACTTTTAAAACAATGGTGGTGGTTTATTTGCTAAGTCGTGTCTGACTATAGCCCTCCAGATTCGTCTGTTCTTGGAATTTTCCAGGCAAGAATACTAGAGTGGGTTGCCATTTCCTTCTCCAGGGATCTTCCCAACCCAGGAATCAAACCTGGGTCTCCTTCATTGTAGGCAGATTCTTTACTGACTGAGCTACAGGGAAGCCACAAAACACTAATTTCTGTTTAAAACCTGCCTGCCAAGCAGAAGACGGATTCAATCCCTGGGTCAGGAAGATCCTCAGAAGAAGGAAATGGCAACCCTCTCCAGTATTCTTGCCTGGAAAATACCATGGATGGAGGAGCCTGGAGGGCTACAGTCCATGGAGTTGCAAAGAGTTGGACACAACTGAGCAACTAAGCAACAGCAATTTAAATATATCACATGATACTCTTCTCCAATTACTGTGTTACTTTGATTGTCCTAACAACTTTAAATGTTACTTCCTCTTTAAAATGATATCTGAATTAATAGGTGAAAGGTATTAACTGTAACCCTTCTTATGAAGTGTTTCCTTTATCAGGAAGTTATATCAATGCTTGCTTTTCTTTAATTATGTCAGTAGGGTTTTTTTTTTTTTTTGGCAGTATGGGGGTGGGTGGGGTGCTACAGCCTAATTCATCTTACATTTCTTCAGTCTCCACCATTGTTGCTGGGTCTTGTGTGAGGAGAATATAGACATATTTCTTTTATATCATGTAGTTCTGAGCACAAAGGGGCACTTAAAAAAATTGCTTCTTGATCACAGTGATTTTGTAAAGTGGCAGTCATTTGATTTAAGCACATGTAAATTCCACTTCAGTTAGCAGAACTAGAGATTTAAATGTGATCTTTTAAAATGAACAAAAGTTCTTGGAAAATTCAGATATCAAATGAATGACGATAGCACTATCATATTAGGAAATTTTGTGGATTACGTTGATGTTGAAAGCAGCTTTCATCAGAGAACTGTGTAGTCAGTAGATGGCACTCTTTGTTTTATTAATAACCACTGACCACTCCCTCTACTTTTATAAAAGATGTTAATGATAGTTTATTTTTAACTATTTTAACAAAGTTCTAAAATTGCTTTTATCTAGCTTATTAAATCAATCATTTTGATTTCTTGGAATAGTGACTTTTGAGGCTTCAGTTTCACCAGACAGTTCTGAATGAGGATCTAAACACTTTTATACTTAAAGTTGTTACTTTATCTGGAAATGAGTTTTCAACCTGACAGAGATTAAAAAGGGATTATTGCAAACATGTTTCTTTTAAAAGGGTTATTATTATTTTTTTTTTTTACTACTTAGATTGTAAAATGGAAAACTAAGATGGATTATCCAATAGGATCTAATTTGACAGAATTCATTTCAACCTCAAAATCTGGAAAGCATTCACATAAATTCTGTATTGATTAAAAAACAAAACAAAATACAAGCAAACATGGGCAGATGTAAAGATGGTACATTTCATCAAATGAATCTGCGTGAGAGAATCAGAGCTGATGGTGTGATAAAAAATAGAATAGCACACAAACCCAGAGGACTTTTAATATCATAAGTAACTATAATGTTCTATATTAATATGACAGTAACTGGCATAAATTGCAATGTTGGTCAGCTTTGTGTGTCATGTTGGCCAGGCTATGGTCCCAGGTTTCGGTCAAACATCTCTCTAGACGCTGCTATGAAGGTGCTCTGCAGATGTGATTAACATAGGCAATCAGTTGATTTAATTAAAAAATATTTACCACAAAAATGGAGATGGGGAAAAAAATTAGGGGTGAGACTGTGACATAGAAATCCTGCCTGAGTCTCCAGGTACCAGCCTGACACATAGAGTTTATATTTGCCTGCTTCCACAGTTATACGACCTAGAAAAGGAAGCAGCGACCCATTCAAATATTTTTGCCTGAAAAATTCCATGGACAGAGGAACCTGGCGGGCTACAATGCTTAGGGTTATGAAAAACTCAGATGTGACTTAGTGACTAAACGATGACAATTGTGTGAACCACTTTCTTAAAATTACTTTCTTTCTCTCCCCCTTTTCCTTTATTTCTCTAATTAGTTATTCCTGCTGTTTCCCTTTCTCCAAGGAACCCTGAGTGATACAGAATGTAAACAGAAATTTACATTAATCACTTTATAACATTTCAGAGGCCACTGCGCTTATGGAATAAGTTCTGGTAGTAATGAAAAGGGAAAGACTGGCAAACAGTTGCTGAATTTAAAACAATAGTAAAGGAATAAAAACAATGAGTTAGTAATAGGGCTAAGAGTTAAATTAACAGGAAAGAAAAGGCATAACAAACCTTCCCTCAAAAGTCATTAGATGTTGAAATGCAGGCTATAAAGTCATTAGAAAAAAATGAAACATGGAGAATGTGTAGCTGTTCCAATGTATGAGTGGTAAGATTTTCAACAGGAGAAAATTTGCATTTAAGGGATCATCAGTGATAACATGAATAGTGGGTTTCTCAGACTCATTGTCTATCAGAGAAAATAATATTAGTGAAACAAGATAAAAATATGCATTATATTCAATAAAAGAAACAAGTTCATTTATCTGCAGAGCAACAAACACCAGGCAACCTTTGACATTTCAGCAACATTGCATGCCAAATGGTAATAAGCAAACCTACAGAATATGAAAAGAAAAATAAGCATGAGACAATGATTCTGTGCCTGAACAAAATGACATGCATGTTCAAGGGCAAAATAAAGACAGTAGCCTCCCTTATGCAAAGCTCAGGACCATTAACTTCACTTGATCCTTCTTCTGTTACACCTGTTCTCTCTTGTCCAATTGAAATCCTCCCAGTTCCTCAAATGAGCCTCAGACTTTGCCATCTGTCCCATGAATCTAGCTTACAGCTTCCTCTGTCTGGAACGTCCTTCTTGATTCTTCTCTTTTGTTCTGTCTTACTGTTCCTTCGGATCTCACTTAAGAAAATATAAATAAAAAATAAACATGCTCTGATTACTCTTCAAATAAAAGTCTTCACTTAGCCACCAAAGCCTACAAGCCTACAATACTTTCTAGAACTAACACCAAAAAAAAAGACGTTCTTTTCATTATAGGGGTCTGCAGTGCAAAAGTAAAATGTCAAGAGATACTGGGAGTAACAGGCAAATTTTCCCTTAGAGTACAAAATGAAGCAGGTCAAAGATTAACAGAGTTTTTGCCAAAAAAATGCACTGGTCAGAAAACATTCACTTCCAACAACACAAGAGAAGATTCAACACATGTACATCACCAGATGGTCAACACTGAAATCAGAGTGATTATATCCTTTGCAGCCAAAAATGGATAAGCTCTATACAGTCAGCAAAAAACAAGACTGGGAGCTAACCCTGGCCAAAATCATGAAATCCTTATTGCCAAAATCAGATTTAAATTGAAGAAAGTAGGGAAAACCACTAGACCATTCAGGTATGACCTAAATAAAATCCCTTATGATTATACAGTGAAAGTGACAAGCAGATTCAAGGGATTAAATATAATAGACAGCGTGCATGAAGAAGTATGGACTGAGGTTCATGACGCTATACAGGAGGCAGGGATCAAGACCATCCACAAAGAAAAGAAATGCAAAAAGGCAAAATGGTTGTCTGCTGAGGCCTTACAAATAGCTGTGAATAGAAGAGAAGGGAAAGACAAAGAAAAGGAAAGATATACCCACTAGAATGCAGAGTTCTAAAGAATAGCAAGGAGAGATAAGAAAGCCTTCAGTGATCAATGCAAAGAAATAGAGGAAAACAATAGAATGGGAAAGTCTAGAGATCTCTTCAAGTAAATGAGAGATACCAAGGGAATATTTCATGCAAAGATGGGCTCGATAAAGGACAGAAATTGTATGGAGCTAACAGAAGCAGAGGATATTAAGAAGAGTTGGCAAGAATACACAGAAAAACTGTACAAAAAAGATTTTCATGACCCACATAATCACCACGGTATGATCACCAGCCTAGAACCAGACATCCTAGAATGTGAAGTCAAGTGGTTCTTAGGAAGCATCACTCCAAACAAAGCTAGTAGAGGTGATGGAATTCCAGTTGAGTTATTTCAAATCCTAAAAGATGATACTGTGAAAGTGCTGCACTCAATATGCCAGCAAGTTTGGAAAACTCAGCAGTGGCCACATGACTGAAAAAGATCAGTTTCATTCCAGTCCCAAAGAAAGGCAATGCCACAGAATGCTCAAATGACTGCACAATTGCACTCATCTCACATGCTAGTAAAGTAATGCTCAAAATTCTCCAAGCCAGGCTTCAACAGCACATGAAATATGAAATTTCAGATATTCAAGCTGGATTTAGAAAAGGCAGAGGAACCAGAGATTAAATTGCCAGCATCCCCTAGATCATGAATAAAGCAAAAGCTTTCCAGAAACACATGGATTTCTGCTTTATTGACTATGCCAAAACCTTTGACTATGTGGACCACAACAAACTGTGGAAAACTGTGAAAGAGATGGGAATTCCAGACCACCTGACCTGCCTCTTGAGTAACGTGTATGCAGGTCAGGAAGCAACAATTAGAACTGGACATGGAACAACAGACTGGTTCCAAATAGGAAAAGGAGTATGCCAAGGCTGTATCTTGTCACCCTGCTATTTAACTTATATGCAGAGTACATCATGAGAAAACACTGGGCTTGAGAAAGCACAAGCTCGAATCAGGATTGCCGGGAGAAATATCAATAACCTCAGATATGCAGATGACACTACCCTTATGGCAGAAAGTGAAGAGGAACTAAAGAGACTCTTGATAAAAGTGAAAAAGGAGAGTGAAACCAATACAATATTGTAAAGTAATTAGCCTCCAATTAAAATAAATAAATTTAAATTAAAAAAAACTCAATATTCAGAAAACTAAGATCATGGCATCCAGTCCTATCACTTCATGGCAAATAGATGGGGAAACAGTGGAAACAGTGACAGACTTTTTTCTGCGGGGGGGTGGGGGGAGGGGGGGCTCCAAAATCCCTGCAGATGGTGACTGCAGCCATAAAATTAAAAGATGCTTACTCCTTGGAAGAAAAGTTATGACCAGCGTAGACAGCATATTAAAAAGCAGAGATACTACTGACAAAGGTCCTTCTAGTCACAGCTATGGTATTTCCAAGGGTCACGTATGGATATAAGAGTTGGACTATATAGAAAGGTGAGTGCTAAAGAATTTATGTTCTTGAACTGTGGTGTTGGAGAAGACTCTTGAGAGTCCCTTGGACTGCAAGGAGCTCCAACCAATCCAACCTAAAGAAAATGAGTCTTGAATATTCTTTGGAAAGACTGATCCTGAAGCTGCAGCTCCAATACTTTGGCCAACTGATGTGAAGAGTTAACTTATTTGTAAAGACCCTGAAGCTGGGAAAGATTGAGGGCAGGAAGAGAAGGGGATGACAGAGGACAAGATGGTTGGATGGCGTCACTGACTTGATGGACATAAGCTTGAGTAAACTTTGGGAATTGGTGATGGACAGGGAGGCCTG
>SJYF01000589.1:1253828-1267658 GCA_006410515.1 Procapra przewalskii
TTATTCTTTTTAATGTTCATGATATTCCATAGGTTAGACATAGTATAGTTAAAATTCCATTGATGGGCATTTAGGAGGTTTATTTTTTTTTTCTCCTACGAACAGCAGTGCAGTAAACATCCTTCTATACTCTTCATTGAGTATAGATATAAATGCTTCTTTATACATTTATATCACACTTTTTATACTGAGGTATTTTAAAGTTACCTGTATGATGTATGTTTCCCTCATAACTCAGTTGGCAATGATTCTGCCTGCAGTGCAGGAGACCCAGGTTCAATTCCTGGGTCAGGAAGATCCGCTGGAGAAAGAAATGACAACCCACCCCAGTATTCTTGCCTGAAGAATCGCATGGACAGAGGAGCCTGGCAGGCTGCAGCCCATGGGGTCCCGAGAGTTGACACGACTTAGTGACCAAACCACCACCACCACGTGTATGAGGACAGTAAATAACCAGACATAGAAATGGGTTCACAGAACCTGCCTTCACTTTTATTTTCAGAAATCCTGCCACACTGCTGTCTAAAATGACTGCACCTATTTGCCCACCTGTGAGCTCTCCATAAATACCTATCTCCGCACACCCTTGCCACCACTTCTTATATGTATTGGAAAATCTGGTCTGTCATTTGTCTTCATTTGCAGCAGGGGATGTCTTGCTCAGAAAATCATAATTGTAAGATTCTCAAACTTACACGCCTTTGTTTGATGTTTTTTGCATAATTACTTAGAAGACTTTATCTAAGAGTTACAAGGTTGTGTCTATGTTTTTTATTCGAATACTTCCATATTAAAAAAAATGTTTTAGTTTGATCCACTTGAAATGTATTCTTATAAGTGGTGTGAAACATGAATCTAAATATTATAAAATGGATAAACGACTTGTAATTATAATAATAATCACTAATATTCGACAACCCTTAACTGTGCCAGGAGCTTTCAATTTATTCCCTCCTTATTGGTGTTTGAGGATTACACATAGCATTTGAAAGAAGGGACAAGTAATGGTTATTGGTATTGCCCAATTCACACATATGTTAATTGGTAGAATCAGCATTCTAACCCTAGCAGAATGACCCAGACCTAGACTATTCAGCTTTCTAAAACAATTTTCTTTTTTCCACAGATTAAAGCACAAAATCCTCATAAATACGTACATTTGTCTGTGGAATTTCTGTTCTTTTTCAATAACCTATTCATATATTCTTACTCCACACATTTAAAAAATATCATCTGAGTGTCTTATCCACTCTTCTTACTATTTTTAATAGCTCCCTACAGACCTTAAGATCAACTACAGCCCCTTTAGCATCCCTCCTGTCTCCTTTCTCTGGAATCTCAGATCCTGGCACAGACCCCTTTTTCAGTTATTTCCTTATTTGACTTAAAGCAACCTTCTGGGGTTTATCTGAATGGAGCAAACACATTCCTTTCATTAATCAGTCCCCTCTCCATGGCTTTGTTCACACTACATCTTACTCCTCGGCTTTTACACCTCATCTGCTGGGCAAGCATGTATTCAGTTTTAAAGATGAACATAAACAGCTCCACCTGCAGCCTTCCCTCCCTCTCCATCCCAACTAAGTAGGAAGAAAACTGCTCTTCTTTGTGTGTTGACAGACACCCTTCCTCTGAGAACTGTATTCAGTTACATAATGTGAGCATCTTAAAGACATGATCATATCTTACTAAGTATGTAATATAACTTGAATAAATATTTGTTGAGTAAATTAATATAAAACAAAGACCATAAAATTATAAGAGCAATCATGTGGGTATTTATGAAATGGTGCAACACATTCTAAAACAAGACATAATATCTTTTTCAGAACAGCGTCAAGAAGTAAGTGTAGTTACCACACTCAATTAGTTCAGAAGGGAGCAAATGAATAACTGGAAAGATAACTCATACTACAGCATGTTTAATGAACTAGTAAAAGAGAAAGAAATTTACTTCTCTGGTAGCTCAGTTGTTAGAACTCTGCGCTTCCACTGCAGAAGGCATGGGTTTCACCCTTGGTCAGGGAACTAAGATCCCACGTGCTGTGGGTGTAGCCAAAAAAAAAAACTAAAAAAATATATATAATATCCCATTGAACAATAACCCCTGATGCTGGGAAAGATTGAAGGTGAGAGGAGAAAGGGATGACGAGGATATGGTTGGATATCAACAACTTAATGGACATTGAGTTTGAGCAAACTCATTGAGATGATGAAGAACAGGGAAACCCCAGTCCATGGGGTCTCAGAGTCAAACATGAGACCATGACAACAACTGATTAATCAAAAGTGAGAGAGAGAGAGAAAGCCAGTCAAAGGAAACCAGAGAACCTCGTTTTGTGAGACTTAGATCTGAGGGGCTTCATAATCATCTGGCATTGGCTTGAGGTCATACTTGCCTTCAGCCATATACATGATAGGGACTCGAGGGATATTTCAGATTCTTCACTTAAAATCCTGGTTTAAGTAAATACTTGTTGAGTAAATTAATATAAAACAAGGACCATCAAATTATGAGAGCAAGCATGAGGGTCTCTGAACTGTGAAATGATCAGTATGAAATACTTGTGTTGAGTTACCTGTTGTAACTAAGCAGTCAACTGCTTAAGTTCTGTTGTTTGTGCATGGGAATCTTTTAAATCTTAGACCTGTGACAACCCTTAGAGACATTCAGTACTTCTGCCCCATTGAGGAAGCCCTCAATTTCAGGCATGAAACAGGTACACAGGTGGTACATGTAGTAAGCAGACAGTCCATTGTTGACTGTACACATGTTAGACTTTAATGGAAAAGTTGATAGAACTGATAATAGGCAAGGTGAAGATGAGCCCATCTATCTGGTTCATTGGAAAAGTGATCTCTTTCACTGAGATTTTCTCCTTTCAGATTTTACTCTATCTTTTCCTTAAGCCTCTGCTCTCTGAGACTAAGCATTTGCTTCCTAATCTAATATTTCCTTGCTATCCTTTTCTTTCCCATGCTCATGCCATACTCCCAAATTTCTTCTAGGCCCATCATGTTTCAAATTGCCCAGTATGGTAGCAGTTAACATGGTTGAGTCATCAATCTTTTCTTTTGCCTACTTCCTTATGCTAGAATAACTTCATGTGCCCATAGAATAACTTTTGTATGCCCCCAAATTAGTAAAAATGAATTCCCCTCAGTAGGTGCATTTCTGAGTTAAATTATTTTGTGAGTTAATATATGGAAGGAGATATACTTTCACAGTTTAATGTTAGAATAGAAAGAAAAAACTAACAAATATGGATGTAATGTTGCTAAAATTGGTGAAGAAAAGAACACAGATATATGTAAGGGTACTATTAATATGTTCACATTGGGACTTCACTGGTAGTTCAGTGGTTAAGAATCCACCTTCCAATGCAAGGGACATGAGTTTGATCTCTGGTCGGGGAACTAAGATACAAGTGCTGCAGAGTATCTAAGCCTGTGAGCCACAGCTAGAAAGCTTGTGCATCACAAGAGAGATTCCGCGTGATGCACTGAAGAACCTGCTTGCCACAACTAAGACCCAAATGCAACCAAATAAATAGTATTTTTTAAAAATACATACTTCCACATCTATTTTATAGTTCTTATATGTGAAGGCCAAGATGCAGTGTGTACATATTTAAGGCCAAACCCGTGACTTTTGCCTTTTGCTCCCCAGCTTCTATAGTTTTCTGAAAAGGAATTTTTAAAACTGTATAGTTGCAAGATCATTGATTAGCTTTCTAGGACATTCTTGGTCTTGCTGACATAAGATACTTTGCAGTTCACCTATTCATTTCTGGAGACCAAGGCTGTGGCTGGACATGGGTGACAGTAGGTCGAGTGTGTGACTTCCTGTCTAACAAGTCATTCAACTCTAAGAGTAGCCTTGAAGGGAGACAAACAAAAAGAATAGAAAAATCTGGGAACCCTCTAGGGGCAGAAAAATGAAGAAGTAAAAATTATTTTTTCTTCATAAAAGACTAAAGGCAGACCTTAAAAGCCTGCCTCTATAGGTAAGAGCAAAGACAGCCTATTAATAGTTTATTGCAGTTATTGGGGCTTCCCTGTTGGCTCAGATGATAAAGAATCTGCCTGCAATGCAAGATACCTGGGTTCAATCCCTGGGTAGGGAAGATGCCCCTGAGAAGGAAAAGGCTACCCACTCCAGTATTCTTACCTGGGAAATTCCATGGACAGAGAAGCCTGGCAGGTTACAGTCCATGGGGTCCCAAAGAGTCAGACATGACTGAGTGACTAATACTTTCACTTATGAACAGTTAGTATAACAGTTGGTAACTTTGATCTTACCATGTACTTGGTACTATGAACTATTAATATTTTATCATCATAGTAAATTCTATAAGTACTGATAGTATTCTCCGTTTATATGTGAGAAGACTGAGAACACACAAGCATTCAAACAAGAGCACATGAGCAGTGCCAGTGAGAGCTGTAATTCATTTCCAGACATTTTTACCCCAAATCCTACAGTAATAATAACCACAGGTGTGGCTCTCCAAAAATTTAAAGTATACCATGTAACAGGCATGCTAAAAATATAAAAATGTACTAAAATTATATTACTAATTCATTACATGAATTACAAAACTTCATGATTTTTCTTAAAAAAATAGGGAATACGTAATTGATAGGGAATACGTAATTGCTTTAAAAGGGTAGAAAAGCAGAATGACAAGAAAATAAAATAAAAGGGCTGTCAGTCTTATGTTTAAAAGCTCTCTAAGTAGATATAATTTTAGCAGAAGTTTCTTTAAAATATTTGGGGTTTGAACATTCAAGATATAATTAACTCACTTGTAATTGGAGCTCTATCAAAACAATTATGACAAGTGAGAAGTTCTCATTGATTTTTCAGAAAGTCAGCAAATGTGTCAGTGATAGAGAAAAATCAAAGAAAAATAACAAATAACAGTTCACTTGGAGAGAGATGGTGTGTGTGTGTGTGCTCAGTCATGTCCAACTCTTTGCAAGCCCATGGATTGCAGCACACAAGCTCCTGTGTCCATGGGATTTTCCAGGTAAGAATATTGAAGTGGGTTGACATTTCCTACTCCAGGGGATCTTCCTGACTCAGGAATCGAACCAGAGTCTTGCATCTCCTGCATTGGCAGGTAGATTCTTTACCACTTATGCCACCTGGGAAGCCTGGAGAAATGGTATCATAAGCTTTAAGAAATAATTTTTAAGAACCAAAAGCTAAATCCAGTCTACTAGATTAAAGTTATCTCTTCTTTACTCCTTAAACATATACCTCTTACTCTCTGTTCTCCTTTCCAACATCACTTCTCACGTAGCTCATAGGGTTGCAACATCTGTGCTTATCTGTAAGAAATTAATACAGCATCCTTCTATTCTTTTATTTTGGTGAGTCCAGTAACTAAATATCTGCCAAAGAAATGCAAGATTGGAAAGAGAAAGAAGCAAGAACCATCACTGCTCCACTGGCAACAATGACCAGATTCTTGGGTTTTAGAAAATGACAAGAAAACATAATTTGCTCTTGTGAGTTCTCCTTGAGTCACTGGCTTCTGGACTGCAGCAGCCAAGATTGTTGATGAAAGCTTCCTGTGATTCTAGCACTTTTATTTTTTATTTATTTTTATTTTTTTTAGGTTTTCTTTTAATATTTAATTTTTTAAAATTTTATTTTTCCTACATTACAATACTGTATTTGTTTTGCCATACATTGACATGAATTGGCCACAGGTGTACACGATTCTAGCACTTTTAGACTTCTTGAAAGATATAGCTCTTCCAACAGTTTTGTTTGCCCTTAATTCTCTATATTAAATCCCCTCCAGCCTGAAATATCTAGAGTGACTGATGTTTTTCTGTTAAATTTTTCTGACTATTATTTGTATTTGAAGCGGTCCTTGTGAAAATACTTTGCCATGTGATCTGAGAAGGATATCTTGTCTATTCATATTTGAAGATAAAAATCTCATCATCAGCTAAGGAATGTATATTGATAACCCATGATATGTTATGGAAAAATAGTTCATTAAATGATTACCTATATTCACCTGGAATAAAGTATCTATTACAGGCAAGGATTTGGGAAAGCAATAGCTCCTGCAATATAATATTGCAGAAATGATTACAAGAATCTCTGGGTGGGCTAACAGTAGTCATTATACAAGAATGCTTACAGAATGACAATAACAAGCTCATGCTTTTCAGTTGTTAGTTTAAGACCTGGTTGGAAAACTGGAGGGATTCTGTGATTGCTGTGAGGCACTTTACTACCATTTTTATCAAAGGGTTGATGTAATACAGATCTATAATTTGATTTATAAAATATAAAATTATAATACACACTGAATTCATAATCTTTTCATGGCTTTCGTATGAGAGGTAAGGTGCTTATTGGCAACTACTGGGATTTTGGTAATAGGAATGAGTGTGTGTTAGTGGACGGCAGTAAATTCCTATACCTTTTACTCATTGAGTGGGCTTCCCTGGTGGCTCAGATGGTAAAGAATTCACCTGCAATGCAGGAGATCTGGATTCGATCCCTGGATTGGGAAGATCTCCTGGAGAAGGGAGCAGCTACCCACTTCATTATTCTTGCCTGGAGAATTCCATGGACAGAGGAACATAGCTGGCTACAGTCCCAGGGGTAACAAACTGAGTGATTTTCATTTTTTCATTGAGTTGACTTTTTTTTCCTTCCACTAATTAACAAGTTATCCTGAAGCAGTTCTCTTTCAGCAGCGCTTGCAGTGATACACATCAGTGTCTTATCTCAGTGCTTTAACAACCCGAGTCCTTGGTTATAATCTAGTCTAAAGCAACTTTGATTGTATCACCGTCCTTGGTACATTATGCTGATCTATTTTATCGACCTCCTACATTGAATCATGCTGACTGGGAATGTTGATCACGAAATGCAATTTTGATAGCTACCTTTAAAAGAAATGTACCTGCATATGAAAATTGTGGGATCTTCTCTTTGGTAAATACTTTAAGAGTTCTGATGCTGGTGAAATGATAAGATACTCCTTCGAAATGAGAAATGTTTATATATTGATTTTTTATTTTCACAAAGGAACGCAAGGTACAATAGTCATTGAATGTCTTGAATTTAGAAAGTAGCATACATCAAGTTAGAGTGAATTACCCTGGTTTATAGCATAATTTCCTCACTTTTCTCATCATAAAGATGTCCACATTCAAAACCTGGGAACCTGTGAATATGTTACCTTGCATGAGAAAAGCGACTTTACAGATCTATTTAAGATTCTGGAGAAGGTGGGACTACGTCTTGTACCCTAAACTAGCAGGGTGGGCATGATATAATTATAGGGTCATTCGTAGAGACTGAAGGCTATGCTTTGTGAAGATGAAGCAGGGGGCTGTACGCTGAGAGGAATAGGCTGAGTCAGAGAATGCAGGCGGCCGTAGGAGCTGGAAATGTTGTTTCCAAACCCATTATCTATGTATGTGCTACTATTCTCAGGATTCATTGTGGAGCAAATAGATGAATAGGTGAGTAGATAGGTAATAGATAGATACAATACTAAAAAAAAAAAAGAAAAGAAAAAGCAATTGATTCATGACCATGAGAGTCTCTGATAAAAACTAGTTCCATTTTCTATAATCAGCTGACATTACAGAGTTGTGGGATAGCGTATTAAAGATGGACAAACAATCTTTGTTGGGAAATAGCACCTTTTGTGGTTTCATTGTTGTGATAGAATAAAAAATAAATATCTATTCTGACTTGTACACAATTGCCTACTTTTTTTCCCTTTTCTCCTGGCATAGCTAGTTTCTATAAAGGATATTGCTTGTGGACAATGATACAACTAAGTCTTACAATATACAATATTAAAAAAAGTAAGTGCGTTGAAATAAAGAATAATTACAGCAGTTACCAATGGGAATTTTTTTCTTCCTTTTCTTCTATTTGAGGAGATTCCTTTGAGTAAAGCTAGTTGCACTGCACTCCGGAAGCTTAATGCCACAGTTTAGAAACTGAGAAAGCTCAGTCATGTCCAACTCTTTGTGACCCCATGGACTGTAGCCCACCAGGCTCCTCTGTCCATGGAATTTTCCAGGCAAGAATACTGGAGTGGGTTGCCATTTCCTTCTCCAGGGGCTCTTCCTGACCCAGGGATTGAACTTGGGTCTCCTGCATTGCAGGTAGACACTTTACTATCTGAGCCACCACAGTTTGAGTTTAGTTTAATATTTAAAAGTGTAATATTCAGGATATTTATCAGGAAATGCCCTTTGATTAACATCTGTGGAGGAGAAAGGGCAAAGCTGAGTCAGAGGAAAAAGTTGAGTTGCTGTGGTTAGTGGTATCTCCCAGTGTGAGCTATGGATGCACATGGCTTATCAGACATGCATGTCATAGATTGGCTCTGAATTACCTGGACTTCCTACTTCTATAATGAGCCCATGGGAGTGCCCTGTCCCTGAACAGACAGAATAATCAGGGAGGCAACTCAGTGCAGCTGAGACAATCGTGAAAGGCCTCCCAGCATCTAGGACAGCCAAGTTTACCTTGAAGTGGGGGAGATCCCAGTGGGGTTTCTCCTTTCCATGGCCAGCACATAAGCTGATGCTGCTTGGGTTGTTCAGTATAATCATGGGTTCAATACTATCAGATCAGTCTTCACCTACTAAGTGACGTTAAGACAGAGAAAGATAAATATCTTGTGGCATCACTTATATGCAGAATCTAAAAATTTGATACAAATGAACTTTTTTACAAACAGAAACAGACTCACAGACATAGAAAACAAACTTAAGGTTACCAATGAGGAGTCGTGGTGGGAGAGGGATAAATTATATTTGGGAATAACATATACACACTACTGTCTATATAAAACATAATCAACAAGGACCTACTGTATAGCACAGGGAACTATATTAAATATTCTGTCATAATATATATGGGAAAATAATCTAGAAAAGGATGGATATATGCATATGTATAACTGAATCACTTTGCTGTATACCTGAAACTAACACAACAATGTAAAACTAACTATATTTCAATGTAAAATAAAAATTAAATGAAAAAATATCATATTAGCATAGCCAGATATATAAACTGTACCTACTTTTCTGGTGGCAATTTAGCACGATTTAGTCTTTATACTTCCTCACGTGTCACAGGATCTGGAAGCTTAAGAACTATATTCTGCCAAACTGAGTGAATCATGTGAGAAGTTGAAGATGGAAGAGAACTAATCGGAGGTTCTGTGGCTGCGACAGACAGATGGTTGGCCTTTGGAGGAGGTAAGATTTTGCCAAGAGCTCCCAGCTTCTTTCTTGAAAAATCACTCAGTTTCATGCTGCAGATGACTGAGAATATTGGTGAGAATTGTCTGTGTTTTCTGACTTTTTTATTTTCCTAGGCTTGCTTCCCCAACCCCATTTATAGTGATATGTCTCTATTTCTCTGTATTAAACTACCTCAACTTTAAAATACCAGAGACATTTGCATACCCTTGCCTCTTTTTCCCACTCCAGTGTTGTTGCCTGGAGAATCCCAGAGACGGGGAGCCTGTTGGGCTGCTGTCTATGGGGTCGCACAGAATCGGATACGACTGAAGTGACTTAGCAGCAGCAGCAGTCTCTTGGTCTCTGGTTCATGGAACTATCACAGTGGCTCACATCTGTGTCAGGACTACCCTCTTGTCACTGTCAACTGAAAACCCTCAGTAGTATCTTTGTGAAGCCACCGAGTTTATGACCACAGACTCCTGAACTTCCAGCTGTTTCTTTCTGGTTCCTAGCACAGTGAATCCAACTCATTAAGGTAGTAACCGAGTTGACAATCCACAGGTCTTACGATTCACTTCTGCTCTCACTTTTCACGTAACCAGTTAAGAAGTTGGGGTTTGTTGTTATAATTACTCACCTAACCTTTTCCCTCACCTCTCCTCCTTCTTTCTCACTTAAAAGCCCAAGCCTCCACCTAGCTACTTTTCCTGGAGGAAAGCCACATTAAATTGGGTCAAATCTATGACCAATAGCCTCAAAATCAGCAAAAATGTAAGCAATCCCAAAAGAATTTCTCCAAGCTCATTCCATCCTCCTCCTCCCTCCTCGCACTCTGTGACCTGGGCCTCTACATGTTTCTCCTTTCTGTGTATGAATTGTTTATATTTTGATCAAAGAGAAAAACTTTTCACCTGTGCTCCAGATGTCAGCTCTCACACTCACTCATAAACATGTTTCTAGACTTTCTGCTTCTGTTCTGTGGCATTGTTTTTCTGTCTAGTACAAATGATCTGTGAGGATCGTGCATGACAAGAATGGCATAATTTCTCCATCTTGTTAACATTCCAGGTATCTTCCTCCAGGCACCACAGCACTGCTCTGCCCCTACAACCTTCTGCTTTCTGTCTCTAATTTCTTTCCTCATGTCTCCTCTCCTTTCTCTCTTAAACTCTTTATGAATAGATTTTGGTTCCACTATGCCAGAAAAAGGTCATAAATGACTTTGTTAAATCTAGTGGTCATTTACATAGTCCTTTTATTTGTCCTGTCTGCCACCATCACCACAGCTGATTCACCCCTATTCATTGAAATACTCTGTTCCCATCATGTCATGGAAAATAAATGAGGAAAAAATAGAAATAATGGCATAATTTATTTTCTGGGCTCCAAAATCACTGCAGATGGTGACTGCAGCCATGAAATTAATGGACATTTGCTCCTTGGAAGAAAAGCTATGACAAACCTAGCCAGTTTATTAAAAAGCAGAGATATCATTTTGCTGACAAAGATCCATATAGTCAAAGCTATGGTTTTTCCAGTAGTCATGTATGGATGTGAGATATGAGCCAAAAAGAAGGTTGAGCACCAAAGAACTGATGCTTTTGAACTGTGGCATTGGAGAAGACTCCTGAGAGTCCTTGGACAGGAAGGAGATCAAACCAATCAATCCTAAAGGAAATCAACTTTGAATATTAATTGGAAGGACTGATGCTGAAGCTGAAACTTCAATACTTGGGCCACCTGATGTGAAGGGCTGACTCACTGGAAAAGACTCTGATGCTGGGAAAGGTTAAAGGCAGGAAGAAAATGTGGTGACAGAGGATGAGGTTGGATGGCATCACCAACTCAATGGACATAAATTTGAGCAAACTCCAGGAGATGGTGAAGGAAAGTGAAGCCTTGTGTGCTGCAGTCCATGGGGTTGCAAAGAGACAGACATGACTGACGAACTGAACAACAAAATACTTGCCTTCTAGAAAACACTCTTTTTATCCTGTAGACACTTAAATCATTCATCACTCTTATCTTCCTATACTCACACACTTGATAATTTCAAACTTAAATCCTGTCTTATAATGACTGTCATATCTCCTACTTCGACCTCTTCCTGAAGTTAAAGGTCCAACTACCTCCAGCACATCTCTACTTAGGTGAGAAGCTTCTAGAACTTATCTGTTCAGAAGTCTCATCTGTCCTGAAATCCGATCTCTGCCAAAAAATTTTTTTTTCTCTTTCTTTCTTCCAGTATAGTAAATGTAAACAGTATCTTCCCCAGTAGCTGATGCCAACGATGTTGGAATTTTTTTTCAACTTCCTCTTTTTGCTTTCCTGCAACACCACATATAATTTATAGGCAAATCCAGTCAGTTATATTTACAAAAAAAAATCTATATATACATATAAATAGATAGATAGATTGTAACCAGCATCTCTACCTCTATAGAAAGTCTCCACTATGTTTTGAATTATAATAGTTACCTGGTGGTTTCCCTGTTTTTGCCTTTACCTCCTTATCTTCTCTTCTAGGATAATATTTTAAAATTATAATTCAAATAATGTCCTCTTTTAATCAAAACCTGAACATTATTTTTGAGTCCATTCAGCTTCCTAATAGGCCATGCTGAATATGCCTGTTAATTTTAATTACATTTTTTGATTTTACCTTCTACTACTGTATTTAATTAATATATATATTTAATATTTATTTACTACTGTATTTAATTAAATGCAGATAGTCCCTAGATAATAAAGAAATAATCTTACTAGCTTTATAATAATTTACATAGAATAGCTAAAACTAAGAAACAAATTATTCGTGAATAACAGGAAGATAGAGAAATAGAATTTAAACCTAAGCATTTTGCTTTTAAATCTCAAACTTGTCACCACTAGACAATATTTACTTGTTCTTGAGAAATATGCAAGCAATCTTCTAATTCAGCAATAAGACCTTAAATAAATAAAATATCTAGTGCTTCCCTAGTGGCTCAGATGGTAAGACTTTGTCTGCAATTCTGGATACCTGGGTTTGATCCCTCAAACCTGGGAATATCCCCTGGAGAATAAAATGGCAACTGATACTCCAGTGTTCTTGCCTGGAGAATTTCATGGACAGAGGAGCCTGACAGTCTATAGTCTGTGGAAATGCAAAGAGCTGAACATAACTGAATGAGTAACACTTTAACTACTTTGATAAGTAATATGATAACATTAAAATAATATATTCAAAGAGTAAGATATATAAGAAACCAGATTGGAAACCATAAATGTTCAGTAAGACCAAAATTATTATACAAGAAAATAGCTTCATAAGACTTCACTGATAGCCCTTTTCTCTGTTGATGAAGTCATTGTTAATTTTTGCAATTTTTGTTCAACAGTTTAGCTTTTAAAGTTTTTGTAAAATGAATAGTCTTTATTTTATTTTCAGAAATGAAAGCAGGGCATTGTCATAACCAAATTTAACTAAAATTGCTTTCTTTTTTTTTTTTCCTAAGGTATAATAAAACTTAGAGAAGAGTCAATCACCTAATTCAGTCATTTCTTCATGTCTAGTTCAGTTTACTTCAGCTCAGTTCTCAGTTCTGCCCAACTGTTTGTGACCCCATGGACTGCAGCATGTCAGGCTTCCTTGTTCCTCACCAACTCCTGGAGCTTACTCAAACTCATTTCCATCAAGTAAGAGATGGTATCCAACCATCTCATCCTTTGTTGTCCCCTTCTTCTCCTGCCTTCAATCTTTCCCAGCATCAGGGTCTTTTCCAATGAGTTAATTCTCTGCATCAGGTAGCCAAAGTATTGGAGTTTCAGCTTCAGCATCAGTCCTTCCAATGAATATTCAGGACTAATTTCCTTTAGGATGGACTTGCTGGATCTCCTTGCAGTCCTAGGGACCCTCAAGAGTCTTCTCCAACACCACAATTCAAAAGCATCAATTCTTTGGTGCTTAACTTTCTTTATAATCCCAACTCTCACATCCATATGTATGTGTGTGTTAGTAGCTCAGTCGTACATGACTCTTTGCGACCCCATGGACTGTAGCCCAACACGTTTCTCTATTCATGGAATTATCTAGGCAAAAATACTGGAGTGGAATGCCATTTCATTCTCCAGAGGAACTTCCCAACTCAGGGATCGAACCCTGGTCTCCTGTATCACAGGCAGGTTCTTTTACCATTTCAGCTACAGGGAAGTCCTATGACTACTGGAAAAATCATAGCTTTGACTAGACTGATTTTTGTTGGCAAAGTAATATCTCTGCTTTTTAATATGCTGTCTGGGTTGGTCATAGCTTTCCTTCCAAGGAGCAAGGGGCTTTTAATTTCATGACTGTAATCACCATCTGCAGTAATTTTGGAGCCCCCCAAAATAAAATATCTCACTGTTTCCATCGTCTCCCCATCTATTTGCCATGAAATGATGGGACTGGATGCCATGATCTTAGTTTTCTGAATGTTGAAATTTAAGCCAACTTTTTCACTCTCCTCTTTCACTTTCATCAGGAGGCTCTTTAGTTCTTCACTTTCTGACATAAATGTGGTGTCATCTGCATTACTTAGATTATTGATATTTATC
>SJYF01000589.1:1330534-1341594 GCA_006410515.1 Procapra przewalskii
TGTTTTTGTTAAAAATAAATAAGTACACTTTCTGACTCTGGGGCTCTGGAAGACAAAGTTTTCAAATTAATTGCATTCATGATCACTCATCTAGAGCCAGACATCCTGGAATGTGAAGTCAAGTGGGCCTTAGGAAACATCACAAACAAAGCTAGTGGAGGTGAAGGAATTCTAGTTGAGCTATTTCAAATCCTGAAAGATGATGCTGTGAAAGTACTGCACTCAATATGCCAGCAAATTTGGAAAACTCAGCAGTGGCCACAGGACTGGAAAAGGTCAGTTTTCATTCCAATCCCAAACAAAGGAAAAGCCAAAGAATGCTCAAACTACTGCACAAATGCACTTGTCTCACACACTAGTAAACTAATGCTCAAAATTCTCCAAGCCAGGCTTCAGCAATATGTGAATCATGAACTTCCAGATGTTCAAGCTGGTTTTAGAAAAAGGAAGAGGAACCAGAGATCAAATAGCCAATATCCGCTCAATCTGCGAAAAAGCAAGAGGTCCAGAAAAACATCTATTTCTGCTTTATTGACTATGCCAAAGCCTTTGATTTTGTGGATCACAATAATCTGTGGAAAATTCTGAAAGAGATGGGAATACAAGACCACCTGACCTGCCTCCTGAGAAACCTGTACGCAGGTGAGGAAGCAACAGTTAGAACTGGACATGGAATAACAGAATGGTTCCAAATAGGAAAAGAGTACATCAAGGCTGTATGTTGTCACCTGCTTATTTTATTTATATGCAGAGTACATCATGAGAAACTCTAGGCTGGAGGAAGCACAAGCTGGAAGCAAGTTTGCTCGGAGAATATGAATAACCTCAGATATGCAGATGACACCACCCTATGGCAGAAAGTGAAGAGGTACTAAAGAGCCTCTTGATGAAAGTGAAAGAGGAGAGTGAAAAAGTTGGCTTAAAGCTCAACATTAAGAAAACTAAGATCATGGCATCTGGTCCCATCACTTCATGGGAAATAGATGGAGAAACAGTGGAAATAGTGTCAGACTTTATTTTTCTGGGCTCCAAAATCACTGCAGATGGTGACTGCAGCCATGAAATTAAAAGACACTTACTCCTTAGAAGGAAAGTTATGAGCAATCTAGATAGTATATTCAAAAGCAGAGACATTATTTTTCCAACAAAGGTCCATCTAGTCAAGGCTGTGGTTTTGCCAGTGGTCATGTGTGGATGTGAGAGTTGGACTGCAAAGAAGGCTGAGCAGAGAAGAATTGATGCTTTTAAACTGTGGTGTTGGAGAAGACTCTTGAGAGTCCCTTGAACTGCAAGGAAATCCAACCAGTCCATTCTAAAGGAGATCAGCCATGGGTGTTCACTGGTAGGACTGATGTTGAACCTGAAATTCCAATACTTTGGCCACCTGATGAGAAGAGCTGACTCAGTTGAAAAGACCCTGATTCTGGAAAAGATTGAGGGCAGGAGGAGAAGGGGATGACAGAGGATGAGATGGTTGGATGGCATCACTGATTTAAAGGACATGGGTTTGGGTGGACTCAGATTTCGTGATAGACAGGGAGGCCTGGTGTGCTGCAGTCCTTGGGGTTGCAAAGAGTCCCATGACTGAGTGGCTAAAATGAACTGAACTGAACTGAAAGATGAACTCCCCAGATCGGTGGGTGCCCAATATGCTAGTGTAGAAAAGCAGAGAAATAGATCAGGAAAAAATGAAGAGGCTAAGCCAAAGCAACACAACACCCAGTTGTGGTGATGGAAGGAAATCCTCTGCTGTTAAAAAAAAAAAAATTGCATAGGAACCTGGAATGTTACATCCATGAATCAAGGTAAATTGAAAGCAGTCAAAGAGATGGAAAGAGGGAACATTGACATTTTAGGAATCAGTGAACTAAAATGGACTGGAACAGAAAAATTTAATTCAGATGACAATTACATCTACTATAGTGGCAAGAATCCCTTAGAAGTAATTGAGTAGACCTCATAGCAACAAATGAGTCCAAAATGTGGTACTTGGGTGCAATCTCAAAAGTGAAACAATGATTTCTATTTGTTTCCAAAGCAAACATTCAATATCACAGTTATCCAAGTCTGTGTCCCAACCACTAATGCAGAAGAAGTTGAAGTTGAACTGTTCTATGAACACTTACAAGGCCTTCTAGAAATAACACCAAAAAAAAAGATGTTCTTTTCATCATTGTGGACTGGAATGCAAAAGTAGGTGGTCAAGAGATACCTAGAATAACAGGCAAGTTTGGCCCAGAGTACAAAATGAAACAGGACAAAGGCTAACAGAGTTTTGCTGAGAATGCACTGGTCACAGCAAACACCCTTTTCCAACAACACAAGAGACAACTCACATGAACATCACCAGATGGTCAATACTAAAATCACATTGATTATATTTTTTGCAGCTGAGAATGGAGAAGCTCTATACAACCAAAAAAAAAAAATCAAGACTGGGAGCTGATACTGGCTCAGATCATTAATTTCTTATTGCAAAATTCAGATTTAAATTGAAGAAAATATGTTAAACTATTAGACCAGTCAAGTGTGACCTAAATCAAATGCTTTATGATTACACAAGAAGTGACAGGTTCAGGGTATCAGACCTGATAGAGTTTCTAAAGAACTATGGACGAAGGTCCATGACATTGTACTAGAGGCAAAAATCAAAAACATCCCCAGGAGAAAGAAATGCAAGAAAGCAAAATGGTTGTCTGAGGAGGCCTTGAAAATAGCTAAGAAAAAGAAGAGAAGCAAAAATCATAGCAGAAAAAGTAAGATATATCCATATGAATGCAGAGTTCCAAAGAATAGCAAGGAGAGATAAGAATGCCTTCCTATGTGGTCAATGTAAATAAATAGAGGAAAACAATAAAATGGGAAAGACTAGAGATCTCTTCAAGAAAATTAGAGATACGAAGGGAATATTTCCTGCAGAAATGGACACAGTAAAAGACAGAAGCAGTACAGACATGAGAAGTATAGAATATTGAAAAGAGATGGCAAGTATACACAGAAGAACCATACCAAAAAAAAAAAAAAAAAAGAAGAAGAACTTAATAACCCAGTAACCACGATGGTGTGAGCACTCACCTGGAGCCAGATATCCTGCAGCCCAAAGTCAAGTAGGCCTTAGGAAACATCACTAGAAACAAATGCTGGGCTGGAAGAAGCACAAGCTGGAATCAAAATTGCTGAGAGAAATGTCAATAACCTCAGATGTGCAGATGACACCACCCTTATGGCTAAAGAGGAACTAAAGAACCTCTTGATGAAAGTGAAAGAGGAGAGTGAAAAAGCTGGCTTAAAACTCAACATTCAAAAAACTAAGATCATGGCATCCAGTCCCATCCCTTCATGGCAAACAGATGGAGAAACAATGGAAACTTTGACAGACTTTATTTTCTTGGACTCCAAAATCACTGTGGTGACTGTAGCCATGAAATTAAAAGATGTTTGTTTCTTAGAAGAAAAGCTATGACCAGCTTAAACAGCATATTAAAAAGCAGAGACATTATTTGCTGATAAATGTCCATATAGTCAAAGCTATGATTTTTTCCAGTAATGTTTGGATGTGAGAGTTGGACCATAAAGAAAGCTGAGTGCTGAGGAACTGATGCTTTTTAATTCTGGTCTTGGAGAAGACTCTTGCCAGTCCCTTGGACAGCAAGAAGGTCCAACCAGTCAAGCCTAAAGGAAAACAGTCCTGAACATTCATAGGAGGGCTGATACTAGACCTGATGCTCCAAAACTTTGGCAACCTGATGCAATGAACAGACTCACTGGAAAAAAAACCCTAATACTGGGCAAGTTTGAAGGCAGAAGGAGAAGTGGATGACAGAGAATGAGATGGTTGGTTGGTATTACTGACTCTGTGGGCATGAGTTTGAGCAAGCTCTGTGAGTTGATGATGGACAGAGAAGCCTGGCATGCTGCAGACACTGAGTTTGCAAACAATCAGACATGACTAGGTAATTGAACTGAACTGATTTACATGAATTGATGGGACCAGTTGCTGTAATCTTAGTTTTCACCTTCATCTGCTCTATCTGTTCATTCTTCATTTCCCCTACCGAAATGGAAACCACGCAAATTACACTGCCTGCATAGTTTTGCCTAGGTTTTATGTAGTTGAATTATACAGTATGTAGTCTCCGTATTAGCTTTTTTCACTTTTTAACCTGCTTATATGTTTTCTCTATATTTTCATGGCTTGATGCATTATTTCTTTTTAGTAATAAATGATATTCCAGTACGTAGATGCTCCACAGTTTGTCTGTTCACCTAAAAAACATATTGACTGATTCCAAATTTTGACAATTACAAGTAAAGCTGTTATAAACATCTGTGTGCAGATTTAAGTGTGTACACAAATTTACAAGTTCTTTGGGTAAATGCTTTAAGAAGCATGTTGCTGGGTCATATGGTAAATATATGTTTATTTTTGCAAGAAACCAACAAATTGTCTTCCAAAGTGGCTGAACCCTTTTGCATTCCCACCAGCAATGAATGAGAGGTTTTGCCGCTGCCCCATCTTTGCCAAAATTTGATGATGTTAGTGTTCTGAATTTGAGTTTTTCTTGTAAGTGTGTAGTGACATTTCATTGTTTTAATCTCAGTTTCCCTGATGATATATGATGGGAGCATCATTTTTATACTCTATCATCCATATATCCTTTTTTTTTTTTCTTTTGGTTAGATGACTGTGGAGACCTTTGGTTCTTTCTTCAGCTAGGCTTAAACTTTTAAGAGTTGTTTTTATAGTTCAGATGACAGCCTCCTACCAGGTGTGCCTTTCACAAATATTTTTCTGTCTGTCATACTTTCTCATTTGCTTCATAACAGCAGTTTTTTAGTGAACCCCAGACTCTAAAATTAGCTCCAGTGAATTTGTTGTAATTTTTTCTTCGAAGAAACAAGCATCCATTTTTTATCCACTGTGAGCTGATTGTGCTAATTAGTACTCAATTTGCAGGAGTTCTTATCATTCAAGGAAAGCACCTCTATGGACACAATTTCATGCTATTTATCAAAGAAAATTGATTTCATTAATTTTAATCTATTAAACATGAATTTCATTGTGTGAAGTATCATAGTTGTAATGAATTTAGCATCACAAAATAAATAGCAACTTTGTACAGTGAAAACCAATCAAATTTTCTTCAAAAAATTCCTCTGTAATCACTCTATGGCCTCCGCTGGCCGTCGTGCTGAACCCAGAAGAAGCGTTTCAGTTCTCTTTTCATGCGACTTATAGCAGCATCTGAGTCAGGCCTGCCTTGATGAAATATTATTTTCCCTTGCCCATCAAAATGAACATATCCACAGTTCCTCTGTTATATCTCTGGATGCTCTGTCTCAGTATCCTTGAGTGAGTGAAGTCACTCAGTCGTGTCCGACTCTTTACAACCCCATGGACTACCAGACTCCTCCGTCCATGGGATTCTCCAGGAAAGAATACTGGAGTGGGTTACCATTTCCTTCTCCACGGGATCTTCCCGACCCAGGGATCGAACCCAGGTCTCCTGCACTGGAGGCAGACGCTTTAACCTCTGAGCCACCAGGGAAGCCCATTCAGTATCCTTATTGAGTCTTTTTTAAAATGCCTTCATTTTCACCAGCTTTTAGTATAACTCATGTCTGTCTGTCCTACTCTAGATGATTTCCACCTTCCCCAAGCTAGACTTCATCACTGTTCTCAATCCCACTGTGCTATAGAATGAATGTTTCAGTTACTCAAATTTCCAATGGTGAAGCCCTAAATAATAGTGTGGCTGTATCTGAAGATGGTTCAGTTAGGGAAATAGTTTACGGAGGTCATAAGGGTAGGTAGAGTTTTAATAATATAGAATTAGTGCCTGCATGAAACAGACCAAAGAATTCTTTTTCTCACTCGTCACATGCATGAGCTAAAAAAAGACCAAATTAGATATAACAAAAAGGAGGCCTTCTGCAAGCCAGAGAATTTCTAAACTCTAAACACCATGTTACCACTTTGATTTTTGGACTTTTAGGCTCCAGAACATGAGAAAATTATATTTTATATTTAAATATTAAAAAATCATTTAATCTGTCTGGGAGAAATATCAATAACCTCGTATATGCAGATGACACCACCCTTATGGCAGAAAGTGAAGAGGAACTAAAAAGACTCTTGATGGAAGTGAAAGAAGAGACTAAAAAAGTTGGCTTAAAGCTCAACATTGAGAAAACGAAGCTTATAGCATTCGGTCCCATCACTTCATGGAAAATAGATGGAGAAACAGTGGAAACAGTGTCAGACTTTATTTTTGGGGGCTCCAAAATCACTGCAGATGGTGACTGCAGCCATGAAATCAAAAGACACTTACTCCTTGGAAGAAAAGTTATGGCCAACCTAGATAACATTTGAAAAGCAGAGACATTACTTTGCCAACAAAGGTCGATCTAGTCAAGGCTGTGGTTTTTCCACTGGTCATGTATGGATGTGAGAGTTGGACTGTGAAGAAAGCTGAGCTCTGAAGAATTGATGCTTTTGAACTGTGGTGTTGGAGATGACTCTTGAGAGTCCCTTGGACTGCAAGGAGATCCAACCAGTCTATTCTAAAGAAGATCAGCCCTGGGATTTCTTTGGAAGTTCAGTTCAGTTCAGTCGCTCAGTCGTGTCCGACTCTTCACGACCCCATGAATCGCTGCACGCCAGGACCATCACCATCTCCCGTAATTCACTCAGACTCACATTCATCGAGTCTGTGACCCCATCCAGCCATCTCATCCTCGGTCGTTCTCTTCTCCTCCTGCCCCAATCTCTCCCAACATCAGAGTCTTTTGCAATGAGTCAACACTTCTCATGAGGTGGCCAAAGTACTGGAGTTTCAGCTTCAGCATGATTCCTTCCAAAGAAATCCCAGGGCTTATCTCCTTCAGAATGGACTGGTTGGATCTCCTTGCAGTCCAAGGGACTCTTAAGAGTCTTCTCCAACACCACAGTTCAAAGGAATGATGCTAAAGCTGAAACTCCAGTACTTCGGCCACCTCATGTGAAGAGTTGACTCATTGGAAAAGACTTTGATGCTGGGAGGGATTAGGGGCAGGAGGAGAAGGGGATGACAGAGGATGAGATGGCTGGATGGCATTACCGACTCAATGGACGTGAGTTTGAGTGAACTCTGGGAGATGGTGATGAACAAGGAGGCCTGGTATGCTGCGATTCATGGGGTTACAAAGAGTCGGAAACGACTGAGTGGCTTAACTGAACTGACCTGAGCCTGCAATATTTTATTAGGACAGTCTGAACTAAGAAAAGGTATGGTGCCAGAAGAATGAACAAATGAAGAGGAATAAAGAACTAAATAATATCAAGGAGCCATTGAGTATCTTCTTTATGCTACAGGAACTTAGAATTTTCAAAATAACACTTTCCAATGTAAAATAGGGATTGCTGTTGTGTAACTATACAGGTCGGAGAAGGCAATGGCACCCCACTCCAGTACTCTTGCCTGGAAAACCCCTGGATGGAGGAGTCTGGTAGGCTGCAGTCCATGGGGTCACTATGAGTCGGACACGACTGAGCGACTTTACTTTCACTTTTCACTTTTACGCATTGGACAAGGAAATGACAATCCACTCCAGTGTTCTTGCCTGGAGAATCCCAGGGATGGGGGAGCCTGTTGGGCTGCCGTCTATGGGGTTGCACAGAGTTGGACACGACTGAAGCGACTTAGCAGAAGCAGCAACTATACAGGTGAACCGTATACTTTAACAGTTTGGAAAATGATGACAGACATGTTCAAGCATGACAGGCAAACTACCCTAGCTAATCAAATATTTAGCTATTAAAAGCTCTTCCAAAATTTAAGAAGAGGAGAAGACCTATGGAATAAAACTGTGTCTGCTCTCTTTTACTGTTATAAAGAGGGACTAGTGGAAAATGCGTCTTTTCCATTCAGAAGCAAGGAATAGAGTGTGAGCTACATGCCTGTCTTTTCATTGATTAATTCTAAGCAATAACAGAGGTATTTCAATCAACATTTTTGTATTAATCATGTAAAAGTAACTTTTTTCATAATTAAGAGAAATGTTTCACATGCAAATATGTGATACAAAAATATAGCAGAAGGAACACAAACCTGCCATGTAGTGTGCTATTTTTGTCAGAATATATAAACAAAGTTGACATATAGGTAGGAGGTAATAATCATGATAAGGGATAATATTTTATTATAACTCAGTTCAGTTCAGTTCAGTTCAGTTGCTCAGTCGTGTCCAACTCTTTGTGATCCTATGAATCGCAGCATGCCAGGCCTCCCTGTCCATCACCAACTCCCGAAGTTTGCCCAAACTCATGTCCATTGAGTCGGTGATGCCATCCAACCCTCTTATCCTCTGTCATCCCCTTCTCCTCCCACCTTCAATCTTTCCCAGCATAAGGGTCTTTTCAAATGAGTCAGCACTTCATATGAGGTGGCCAAAGTATTGGAGTTTCAGATTCAGCATCAGTCTTTCCAATGGACACTCAGAATTGATCTTTAGGATGGACTGGTTGGATCTCCTTATAGTCCAAGGGATTCTCAAGAGTCTTCTCCAACACCACAGTTCAAAAGTATCAATTCTTCAGCAGTCAGCTTTCTTTATGATCCAACACTCACATCTGTACATGACTACTGAAGAAAACACAGCCTTGACTAGACAGACCTTTGTTGGCAAAGTCATGTCTCTGCTACTAGGTATTTCAGAAAAAGGAATATGGAAGTACCATATTCCACTGGTTTAATATATATTTCTATGTCATTTAAGTGTGTAAGGGCTTCCCTTGTGGCTCAGCTGGTAAAGAATCCTCCTGCAATGCGGGAGACCCCAGTTTGAGCTCTGGGTCAGGAAGATCCCCTGGAGAAGGGAAAGGCTACCCAATCCAGTATTCTGGCCTGGAGAATTCCATGGACTGTATAGTACATGGGGTCGCAGAGTCAGACACGACTGAGCAAATTTCACTTAAGTGTGTAAACTTGCATTTTTAAAGTAGTTTTTGTCCTTGTCATAATTGATGAAGCACATTTTGAACTTTGCAGTAAGAAATAATTTATTTCTCCTCTTTAATTTATAAAATATTCATCTTGCATCAAGCCAGAAAAGTTGAGTATGTGTTTTATAAAAAATGTATATGTGTGTTTATATTCTTACTATGAGATTTTTTTTATAAACCTAAACTTAGGTAAAACCTTTACAAATCATAGTTGAAATAGTTTTTAGGCTCTGACTGCACATTTCAGGACAGAAAAGAAGACAAGAGATGTCACTAAGGACCTAACGATGCAGTACAAAAATAGCAATGCATAGTTCCTTTACAAATGTTCAGGCTACATGTTCAGGCTATATTTTTAAACTTATCAATTATTTTCTTGAGTTTTTAAATATATTTTTGTCTTGTTTTTCAGCATTAGGTACTTATTTAAAATAAGATAGCTTTTAAAAATCCTCCATCATGTTTTCTGGTTCATTTAACCTCTATATACTACCTTTATTTATCAATTTAGAATACACACACACACACACATACGTCATGGACAAAACAACGCTATTTTATATTCAGAGATTTGTCTCATGAAAATTATAGAAGAAAATAATTAAATTTTAGATAAACTTTGTTTATTTTGAAGATTTCACTGGATTGAACAAATTTGGTGAAATAACTAAACATAAGTGAAATCCAGTTTGAGGCATGAATGTAAGTATAAAACCTTAAAAATTTTCATCCCTCCAAAGATTTCTGTGCTCTGTAAAGATACTAGTCTAAGCAATTGTCAAATATCCTGATTTACTTCTAAAGGACAGCAGTGGGTCTATAGTCAATGCGACTCAGTTACACTGCCAACCAGACAGTGGCCAAATGTAAATTCTTTACATTTTCTTTTATACTCTATAATGTTATAGTATTGAGGTAAGTGTTACTAAGTGCTCTTCAGACATACAACTCCCTCATCTGTTTATTACTTCCTTAATTAAGTGATTTGGTTATGCTTCTAGAGGGGCTTCCTAGGTGGCACTTGTGGTAAGGAACTTGCCTGCCAATGAAGGAGACAATCCCAGGGTGGGGAAAATCCCATGGAGGAGGGCATGGCAACCCACTCCAGTATTCTTGCATGGAGAATTCCATGGGCAGAGGAGCCTGTCAGGCTCTGGTCCATGGGGGTCGCAAACAGCTGGACGTGACTGAGTGACTTAGCATGAGTGCATGTATACTTCTAGAATATCAGTCATCCAGTATGTTCCCTGGTGGCTCAGATAGTAAAGAATCTGGCCCTTGGGGGAGACCCTGGTTCAATTCCTGGGTTGAGAAGATCCCCTGGATAAGGGAACTGCAATGCATTCCAGTATTCTTGTCTGGGGACTTCCACGTACAGAGGACTCCATTGGGTCTCACAGAGTCGGAAATGACACTTTCACTTTCATGTGATAAAATGATATAGAAAGTGATGCTACCAACTGTTAGTGTGGGAAAAACCTGAAGTAAAAGTTGAAGAAAGAGCATTAAAGAGTTAAAACTAAAATTCCAATTTGATAAAAATAACAAGAGAATCTAATGGCTATGTATGTGCCTCCTCTCCCAACTTCTCAAGGAAAGTGTGTGAAATATTGTAAGTTTTCAAATATGTATATTTGGGCCAAATTTTCTTTATATACATTTTTACGAATTTTAGCATATTTGATTTGGGGTTTTTGAGACTCATGCATAAGTGACTTTTGTTGAACATTTTATTTGTTGAGCTTTTAAGTTATCGAAACTTAATAAGCATTCCTAACATGCATTTTCCTGCCTGAACCCATGTTTCTGTCTCACTGAATTATGCTCACTTTTAAATGTTGAATCAGCCTTGCATTTCCCAGATAAAACCCATCAGTCATGATAATATTTTTCTTTTAATATATTGCTATATTTCATTCACTAATACTTTGTTGTTTCTATTTTCATTAGTGATTGTTGTCTCCAGTTTACGTCTGTTGTAATGTCTACATCTAATTTTTATATCAGAAACAAGCAGTCCTTATAAAAGGAATAGAAAGTTTTAGATACACTTTTACTTGATGAAAATGTTTGAATA
>SJYF01000589.1:1408031-1426880 GCA_006410515.1 Procapra przewalskii
GTAAAATTATAATGTATATACATTATAATGACTGGATATTTTTATTTGCTTAAAAAGGGAAATTTAGTTAATCAATGTTTTTCTCAGAAGATATCAAATAGCGCAATATTTTCAAAAAGTTAATCACTCAGTCTTGTCCGACTCTGTAATCCCACAAACTGTAACCTGCCTGGCTCCTCTGTCCATGGGATTCTCCAGGCAAGAATACTGGAGTCAGTTGCCATTTCCTTCTCCAGGGGATCTTCCCAATCCAGGGATCAAACCTGGGTCTCCCGCATTGCAGGCAGATTCTTTACCAACTGAACCACTGTTGATCCATATGTTCACATTTAATTAATCTGTGATTTAGCATTTGGAGTTTTTGTTTGGTCTTTCTTTTAAAGGACATGATTCTTCAGAGTAAATATAGGAGGTAATTAGATGTTCATCAACAGACGAATGAGTAAGAAAGCTGTGGTACATATACACAATGGAGTATTACTCAGGCGTTAAAAAGAATACATTTGAATCAGTTCTAATGAGGTGGATAAAACTGGAGCCTATTATACAGAATGAAGTAAGCCAGAAAGAAATACACCAATACAGTATACTAATACATATATATGGAATTTAGAAAGATGATAATGATAACCCTGTATGGGAGACAGCAAAAGAGACACAGATGTATAGACCAGTCTTTTGGACTATGTGGGAGAGGGCAACGGTGGGATGATTTGGAAGAATGGCATTAAAACATGTATAATATCATATGTGAAACGAATCACCAGTCTAGATTCTATGCATGATACAGGATTCTTGGGACTGGTGCACTGGGACGACCCAGAAGAATGCTATGCGGAGGGAGGCGGGAGGGGGTTCAGGATTGGGAACACGTGTACATCCATGGTGGAGTCATGTTGATGCATGGCAAAACCAAGGCAATATTGTAAAGTAATTAGCCTCCAATTAAAATAAATAAATTTATATCAAAAGATGTAATTATAACAATTTTAATTTATAAGCAGAATGTCACAATTCAGCCAAGTTAATATGGGTGATGTAAAAAGCAATTTATTCAGTAGAAATAAACAATATGAGTAATTGAGCACATATTTCACTTCTTGCTAATTTTTGGCATTATGTAGTCAGAGAGTTGGACTCTGAAGAAAGCTGAACACTGAAAAAGTGATGCTTTTGAACTGTGGTGTTGGAGAAGACTCTTGAGAGTCCCTTGGACTGCAAAGAGATCCAAGCAGTCCATTCTGAAAGAGATCAGCCCTGGGATTTCTTTGGAAGGAATGATGTTAAAGCTGAAACTCCAGTACTTTGGCCACCTCATGCAAAGAGGTGACTCATTGGAAAAGGCTCTGATTCTGGGAGGGATTTGGGGCAGGAGGAGAAGGAGATGACAGAGGATGAGATGGCTAGATAGCATCACTGACTCGATGCACGTGAGTTTGGGTGAACTCTGGGAGTTGGTGATGGACAGGGAGGCCTGGCATGCTACAATTCATGAGGTCACAAAGAGTCAGACATGACTGAGTGACTGAACTGAACTGAACTGAGTCAGATCCCAAGATTTTCATCAATATTTATGCCTTTGAATTTTGATAATATAATGGAACAGTGAACCACAATCTACTTATAACTGCCTCAATTCCTTCCTTCATTTTTATCAACACACTTCAATTGGATTTTAGGAGATTGAGAGATTCCACTGGAAATACATATATTAGCAAGCCAAATCTGTAGTTGACCTAATAAGCAGGGGACTTAACAAATGATGAGTCATTTTCACCAAACTTATTACACATCAATTTAACTAATTTCAATTGTATGAACAACTCAATTAGTGAATATTTGAACACCAACTGTTTCATGCTGTTAAATATATTTAATCCAAATAGCCCTTAAAATCAATCTACTTGCCTCCAGTTGTTGTTGTTATTCAGTATTTCAGGACAGTAGTGACTCCAGCAGCTCATTTATGGATTCTGCAGTACATTTGCTGACTGTTTACTACATAAACAGAGCCATGGTAAGAAACAAATAAATTTGTACACATCAAGGTCATAAAAACTTGGAAAAGTTGGTGATTTATAAGCTTTGAGATACAAATATACCACTACTATGCAAGGTGCTGATTATTATGAATAATTCAACTGACATAATAGCTTAATGGGGCAGAGTATACTGTAATCAAAGTCAGTCAGTAAGGAATCAGAGAAGAGGTGGTGACACAAACTGGCTTTGAGATGTAGGAAGGGTTTAACAGACAACAATGAAGAATTATTGGAGAAGTGAAAATAGTAGAACAAAGGCACTGTGAATGCAAGCATAGTGCTTTTTCAGTGAATGAAAGTTATTTGAATTGCAAAAAGAATGAGATATATGCTTTTATTATCAGTGAACCAAGAGCTATGTAAAACTGAGAAACACACTGGGAAGATTTTGAAAGCTTGGGGAAAAAATACTTGACAATTTTAAATGAGCTTTTGCAGGTAAAAGGAAAAAACCTTTTCACTGAAAACCAATTATGATGTCAAGATATGAGAAGAGAAGGAATATTTTTAGATTTCATAATATATGAAAATGTATAAAAATGAATAGTGAGATTTGGAGGAAGAAAAAGAATGTTGAACTCAAGGTCATGAAATGTAGTGCAGTGTTTCATAAAAGGTACAGGAGGCACTGGGAACCAAGGAAGAGGCCAACCCCAGTGCTGTCTGGATAGGACTGAACTAATAATATTTATTTGGGAAAGTTATATTTTAATTCTGGTGAACAAGTAATGATGACTATCATAGAAAACAAACATTCACATATATTAATCACCATAAAGCAAAGAAAGGTGTAGAACAGGATGATGGAGACTTGTATTAAAAACCACAATATTGTACAGTAATTAGCCTCCAATTAAAATAAATTAATTAATTTTTAAAACATTTTTAAGCTTTTATTATTTATTATACCATTATTTTTAGTGGAATAAAAATAGCAATAGAAAGTAAAATGCATTGGATGACACTTTGTGCTTATACTTGTAGTAACATCATTAAGTATAGGTATCAAGAAGCAATATGAACTGTAGGGAGATAAATGAAACTGACAGAATTAGGACTAGACGCATTTTGCTTTTGGTGGGTTTTTTGATGAATCTCAAGTTTTAAACTAGAATCCATTCTCTGGGATAGGGAGTACTCAATCATTTGCATTTTGCCATAATTTTTCCTACTGTGACTTTAGATAAAACTTTGTATTTTTATCTATACGTTTTTTATCTATGTATTTTTCATTTATCCCTCTGGCCTAGCATTTGCCAGCTTACATAGATTTCAGCTCCCACAACTATGCAAACTCAAAAGATGTTAAATATGTGTTGTGGCTCCAGTAAGTGAGAAAAGTTAAGTGAAACGGCTAAATACTCTGGGTCAAGCTCCTAACCAGGATTTAGCTGTATCTTTTTTGAGTATTTGCTGTTCTTATTGCCCACTGTTTATCTGTGTTATAGTAAACTCAAAAGACTAGTTTTTTGGAATGATATACATTCCTCATATTTTAGCAGCTTGTAACAACGAAGGTTTCCTCTTTCTCACGTGAATGTCCATTGTTTGGGACACAGAGTAATAAGGTAGCTATCACTTGGGACTTCGGAGGTAACTGTGGCCAGAGGAAGGTGGCTCGGAGGATCTCATAAGGAAATAAAATACTGGAAAAAGACAGACTTCAATTCACTCACATGGAGGTCACAACCATTCCTCTGGTAACAATCCAGTTATAGGAGATTCAGAAAGTGCAACTCTGTGTTCTGGGAGGAGAGACATTTAAAAGTATTTGACAAATTATGCTACTAATCATCAAATATGTCAACACAAACTATGAAGTCACTTATACTTTTGTTCAAAATTACCTATATATTTAAATTCAAAGCTTCAGTCTCAATCCTGGCAAAATAAGGTTAATAATATCACCTTTCAGTGTTGTTTATGACCAACCTAGATGGCATATTCAAAAGCAGAGACATTACTTTGCCAATAAAGGTCCGTCTAGTCAAGGACATGGTTTTTCCAGTAGTCATGTATGAATGTGAGAGTTGGACTGTGAAGAAAGCTGAGCACCAAAGAATTGATGCTTTTGAACTGTGGTGTTGTAGAAGACTCTTGAGAGTCCTTTGGACTGCAAGGAGATCCAACCAGTCCATTCTAAAGGAGATCAGTTCTGCGTGTTCTTTGGAAGGAATGATGCTAAAGCTAAAACTCCAGTACTTTGGCCACCTCATGTGAAGAGTTGATTCATTGGAAAAGAGTCTGATGCTGGGAGGGATTGGGGACAGGAGGAGAAGGGGGCGACAGAGGATGAGATGGTTGGATGACATCATTTTGACTCAGTGGACACGAATTTGAGCAAACTCTGGGAGACCGTGAAGGACAGGAAATTCTGGCTTGCTGCACTCTGTGGGGTTGCAGAGAATCAGATACGATTTAGCTACTAAACAACCACAACAACATTATAAAATGTAATTTTTCTATGTTGGGCTTCCTAAAATTTGGATACAGTTCATATGTTTGAAAATGTTGTGGGTCATTTCACATCAATGGTTCCTATCACTTTTTTGTTTTTGATATAGCAGATATATTTAGTGGTCCCTCAGCTTGACTTGAGATGCTACAATAAACTAATCTCCATTAATATCATATCTTTTCCTAGACTTTAACACAATCTAACGTGTTCATTTAACTCAGCTCTTTTAAGACCAAGTTTAAGCTCATACATTTATCTGTACGTTTTCTGCTGAACTACTCTTCATGTTCTTAAATTAACGCTGACTTGGCTATATGACCAAATTTTCAAATTTTAATGTTGAAAGTTAATCCTTCATTTATAAAATCAGTAGTCATTCAATTTGGTATTATTTCAATTTATATTCAATTTGGTATTATTTTCATTAATATCTTAATTTATTTCTCAAATTACTTGGCCTTTCCATAGTATTATAATAAAGATAGAGGCTTAACATTAGAATCCCTTTAAAATGTAACCTCACAGTCTTTTACAAGTGGAACAAATTTCATATCTTTACAGCAATGGTCTGTTGTATCAGTGATATGAACCTACCTCTTTCTTTTACTGACCCTAGAAAAGAGGAGAGTTTGAAGTGAAAGGAGTTTGAAGAGAGAGATGCTGCTTCTTTTGATGGACAGCTTGGCAGAAAGAGAGCAAAGTTAGTAGTGCTACCACTGATCCTGAAACACAAGCCATTTAAGTAGCACTGAAGGCTAGTGAATTGGACCCACCAGCTACACTTCTATAATTAAATTATGTAAAAGAATATTGGAAACAACCATTTCAGCAAAATAGCATGCAGTGTTATTGAAATAGTAGAAAAACACTTGTATGTGTGTTTTGATTAATCTTCCCTTTAATGTGATCATCTATTTTCAAAATACAGGAAAAAAAAATGCTTAAAAATTCAGGGGAAGACACAGGATAAACTTCCTATTTCCAGTGTCAGTATTCTAACCTAATTTGTACAATCAGTTCAGTTCAGTTCAGTTCAGTCACTCAGTCATGTCCGAGTCTTTGCGACACCATGAATCGCAGCACTCCAGGCCTTCCTGTCCATCACCATCTCTCGGAGTTCACTCAGACTCACGTCCATTGAGTCCGTGATGCCATCCAGCCATCTCATCCTCGGTCGTACCCTTCTCCTCCTGCCCCCAATCCCTCCCAGCATCAGAATCTTTTCCAATGAGTCAACTCTTCGCATGAGGTGGCCAAAGTACTGGAGTTGGACGAGAGTGAAAAAGTTGGCTTAAAGCTCAACATTCAGAAAATGAAGATCATGGTATCCGGTCCCATCACTTCATGGCAAATAGATGGGGAAACAGTGGAAACAGTGTCAGGCTTTATTTTTTTGGGTTCCAAAATCACTGCAAATGGTGACTGCAGCCATGAAATTAAAAGACGCTTACTCCTTGGAAGAAAAGTTATGACCAACCTAGATAGTATATTCAAAAGCAGAGACATTATTTGCTGACTAAGGTCCATCTAGTCAAGGCTATGGTTTTTCCTGTGGTCATGTATGGATGTGAGAGTTGGACTGTGAAGAAGGCTGAGCACCGAAGAATTGATGCTTTTGAACTATGGTGTTAGAGAAGACTCTTGAGAGTCCCTTGGACTGCAAGGAGATCCAGCCAGTCCATTCTGAAGGAGATCAACCCTGGGATTTCTTTGGAGGGAATGATGCTAAAGCTGAAACTGCAGTACTTTGGCCACCTCATGTGAAGAGTTGACTCATTGGAAAAGACAGATGTTCATTAAAATTTTGAGAAAGGAGGTGAAATTCTTTACCTCATAATGAGATTCTTCCTTGGTAATCTGATTTTTGCAATTTTATTTTGAAAAGTTTTTAACAGATTAATCCTTTAAAAACACCATCTAACTGCTGTGACCTTTCAGAATGACAAATTAGATACCTGGTTGGCCAAAAAGTTTGTTTGGGTTTTTTGGAAGATCTTTTAGAAAAAAATGAATGAAACTTTTGACCAACACAATATTTTTTAATAATAGTTTTATTGACAATTATCATTTAGTAGGGAATCATTTTAATAGTTGTCTAAAACAAAATATGAGTTAGATTTAATTCATAAGTAGGGAAAAATGTTTTCAGGATGAATGTGGATTAATCTAGTGCTGTTCTTTGTAAGCGAAGTAGCAGATATTTCATTGCCCTTAGAAGCTGATGGAATGTACTATGTCTTACCTCATGTATTTACAATTTTCACATTTATTGGTGAAACAGGACTTCCTATACACGACTTTTCTATATTCTAGAATATGTTTATCAGATATGCAATCTGAATTAGGGATACAACTCAGCAGTGTGAGTGTCTGGGTGTAAATCCAAGGTCAACGAGTTTTTGTTTAAAATTGGTAAAATAAGTAAGCTCTCTTGGCCTCAGTTTTCTCATCTTTGAATTTGGCTGATAATACTACATTTTTACATGGATTAAGTAATGTTACTCATATAGTACCAAGGGCTTAAAAACACTTTTTAAATGCAGACATTCTGAAATGGCTGTGTCAGTACTAGTCTTCATGTTTATTCATGGGATAAAATGATATAATTTGAGAGAGGTTGATGCTTAATCAGATTTGTACATAAGACATTAACATCTGCATTCCCAGTGCAGCTCTGTGGACAGAGCATTCATTTCATCTCCATATAATTTTATTTTAGAAAGTAGAAGTATCTCCTCTTTAGGCAAATTGGTGGGAAACTATTATAGATGAAACAATGCTAATTATTAGAGTTGACTCACTGGAAAAGACTCTGATGCTGGGAGGGATTGGGGGCAGGAGGAGAAGGGGACAGCCGAGGATGAGATGGCTAGATGGCATCACGGACTCGATAAACATGAGTCTGAGCGAACTCCAGGAGATGGTGATGAACAGGGAGGCTTGGTGTGCTGCGATTCATGGGGTCACAAAGAGTCAGACACGACTGAGCAACTGAAACGAACTGAACAGATGCTTATTATTGCAAAATATTTGACAGTCATAGTTACTGTTTTAAAATTATTTGAAGGTTAATTAAAATGTTATTTTAGTGAGAAAGAAATTTAGTGGATAGTGTAGATTATTTGCATCTCTAGGACATTTTATATTTAAATGCACCATATTTATATATGATGCAAATTCAGCATTATGTTATGTGCCCTATAAAATAAAACAAATGAAACCTAAATTACTGCATTTTGCAGAATCAGTACTTATAAAATGATATCTAGGGAATTTCAATTCCACACACAAAGCAAAACGTAACATTAGCAATACTGTAACTCAAACTGTTGATTTGTTAGACTGTAAATGAGCAAGGTTCATGAAAACATTAAGACACCTAGAATTAATGAAATCTTTGAAAAGCCATTATCTCCTGCGTTGCCAAGTTTTACTCTCATATTACCTACTTCTCATATTTCAACTGGTAAATACAATAGAGGAGTGTTGGTAGCAGAATTTAGTGAAGTGAAGTGAAAGTCACTCTGTCATGTCCAACTCTTTCGCTCCCATGGACGTAGCCCATGGGATTCTCCAGGCCAGAATACTGGAGTGGGTAGCCTTTCCTTTTTTCAGGGGATCTTTCCAACCCAGGGATCAAACCCAGGTCTCCTGCATTGCAGGCAGATTTTTTACCAGCTGAACCACTAGGGAAGCCCAAGAATACTGGAATGGGTAGCCTATCATTTCTCCAGTAGATCTTCCCTATCTAGGAATCTAACCAGTGCCAGGAGCCAGCACGGGAGATCTCACCCATGACAAGGTCATGTGGAGAGGCCTGATGGGCAAGGCGAGTCAGGTCTCAAGGGGTCCTTTGTCTGAGCATCTACCCCGAAACCAAAATCTGTCTGTTTACTCTCTGCTATACTATACTCTTCTGACATAACAAGGGGCTATCCCCAAAAGAGTTAATTCAGAGCTCCAGTTAACAGTCTCCTGCATATAAAAAGAATGTCTCTGTTTAAACCCCTTTGATGGCTTTTTAATTTATCTGACCAGTCTGCCCGGACTTTTACAACTTGTGGACTGTTTACAGCCCCCAACCATGAGAAGCACAAAGCTTAAAACATCTTAAAGATATAGAGCCTTTTAAAGCTAAGAATTAGTTTGGTGAAGGGTTCCATTGTTGAGTTAATATTTGCCATCAGGCCTCCATAGCCTTTATCTTTTAGGCACTTGGGAGAATATTAATCAATGTAATTCGGATGCAGAAATAGGAATACAGTAGTTTTGATGTTAGCAATACTAGGCTTTTGAGTTAATTTTCTCTTTGTTATAAATCACTGTACTCCTTTTCCTTGTTATAAATTGTTGCACCCTTGCTATGTAAGAATCTAACTTTATTTAGTACTTTCTGAGAGTGGCACCAGACTTTGGGAAGAACAACATGATGACCCTTATCAGAAAAGGGCTGTAAAATGCTAATGGGCCTTCTGGCCAGAAGATGATGTAAATCACCTAAGATTTGTGTATACAACTAGGTATGCAAAGAGAAAGCCTGGTCTTGATAAGGGTCAGGGCTGCTGACACTGCATAATTTTGCATTATCCATTGATCTCTATGTAAAATCAAAAGTGTATAAGGCCTTTCCAGGCAATAGAGGATGGACCAGTCACTGGAAAGACTGGTTTCCCCAGTGTCTTCTTTTCTTACTCTATTTTCAGGCTGAATTCCCATCTAGGGTATGGAGGCTCACCATGTCTACTTACTTGCCCCAGCTTCTAAGACCCACGAGAGAGGGAGCCCATGGTGGGGCACCCTCCATTATTCAAACAGGCACCAGTGGCCTAACGTAGATGGTGTAAATCTCTTGTCCTGAGGTTTTATTAGTTCTCCACATAAACCAAGTTATTTAGTATCTTTTCTCCACTATATTTTCCTACTACACTATTTCTTTCTAATCTCTCCTTATATTTCTAAATAAATAAGTTTTTCCTCACCACGTTGTCCCCGCTTCAAATTACTCTGGATCAACTGGGGCAGGACCCTGGCAGACCAGAGTCTCCTGCATTGCAGGTGGATTCTTTACAAGCTGAGATACCAGGGAAGCCCTGGAAGAAATTAAAATAGCCATTTCAACTCCTTTGTCCAGAACTAGCTTTCTTGAAAGGTTTATTATAACAATTCCAACTTCAAAACAATTTCTATCCTACTTGGGAATTCTGTATCCTCTGAAAAACAACAATATTGGAATGAAAAAGACTCCTATAATAATGCTAGTAGTGAAGGAGTAGCTTTCTCTAATGTGAGACTAAACAGTCCTGAGGAGAAAGGAAAGGCAAAATCTCTTAAGAAGGTATCATCAGGGCACAAAACATAGCAGAAGTCATATAGTCATTTGATTTGGAATCAATGAATTTTCAAGTATCAGAGTGTCCCAGTGTGGTGACTGCTAGGGTATTTAAAGCTGTTCCACTGTACCAAATTACAATTTTTAATTTTACAATAAAATGGCACTAAGGACAATAGTTATCCAGATTCAGATTTACAAGGTGTCACCTAGGTGGAAGACAACTGGACTTGAAAAATCCACCATAGTCAAAGGCATTTACATAGCCAAAATTGCCAAGTGCCTGTCAAGTTTCACTCTGAAGTTTGAACATGGAAAATTTAATATAAATATGAATTAGTAAAAGGAAAACTGAATGGAGCATAAAATTATAGTAAGGGATATAGTAAAGATACATGAAGAAAGTGACCACTATCTCAGGGCTGATGAAGAGTGGATAAAGAAAAAATTAAGTGCTTAGAAGATTCCCCATAACCTCCCAGAACTAAGATTCTGACCTTGTTGGAGAGGAATGCAGACTGCTCTTGAGAAAGCAACATATGCTTCAGGTGGAAGTAGTCTGCAAGGACCACTAATTCGATTGTTACTGGCCTCCGGCACATTGAGTGACAGCCATGCTGGAGAAGAAAACCACCCCAAGACCTAGAGGACATGTCTTTCCTCTTGCCATAGTCTTGCAACATCATTCCAGGGGCCTCTATTGGCACAGCTTCTAGTGTACTGTCTGGCAAAGGAGAAATTAAACTTGGGGCACAGCATTGGTATTACCATCAAGAGCACAAAAGTACACCTGTTAGTTTCAGGTGTACACCAAAGTAATATATATATATGTATATATGTACATGTATATATATATTCTTTTTTTACATTTATATCATGTTATAGGTTATTGCATGATATTAGGATAGTTCCCTTTGCTATATAGTAGGTTCATATTGTCTATTTTATGTATAGGTGTATGCATCTGTTAACCCCAAACTTACTAATTTACCCTTCTCCCACCTTTGCCCTTTGGTAACCGTAAATTTGTTGTCTATGCCTGTGATTCTTTTTATCTTTTATAAATAAGTGCATTTATATAATTTTTAGATGAAATATATAAGATAAATCTTATGAAATTTGTATCATCTGATTTACTTCCTTAGTATAATAATCTCTAAGTCTATTCATGTTGCTATAAATGACATTATTTCATTCTTTTTAATGGCTAAGTAGTATTCTATTAGGTATGTGTAGCTCATATTAATTTTTCTTTCATCTATTGATGGATCGCTGCCATGTTTTGGGTATTATAAGTGTAAATTATGCTGCTTGAATATTGAAATGCATAGTATCTTTTTGAATTATGATTTTCTCTGATCTATGCCTAGAAGTCATTTTGCTGGATCATATGGTAACTCTATTTTTTGCTTTTTAAAGATACTCCATACAGTTTTCCATAGTGGCTGCACCAGTTTACATTCCTACCATAAAGGAGGGCTCCTTTTTCTCCACACCCTCTTCCATATTTGCTATTTGTAGATTTTTGATTATGGTCATTTCAACTGGTGTGAGGTGATATTTCATTGCAGTTTTGATTTGTATTTCTCTGATAATTAGTGTGTTTAGCATTTTCATGTGCCATTTGGCGATCTGTATGTCTTCTTTAGAGAAATATATATTTAGATCTTCTTCCCACTTTTCAATTTTGTTGTTCATCTTGTTTTTTGTTTGTTTGTTTGTTTGTTTTGTTTAAACATTGAGCTTAATGAGCTGCTTTGTATATTTTGGAAATTAAACCCTTGTCAATTGCTCTACTTGCAAGTATTTTCTCCCAGTCTGAAGGTTGTCATTTTATTTGTGGTTCCCTTTCCTGTGGAAAAGCTTTTAAGTTTAATTAGGTCCCATTTGTTTATTTTTTTTTTAATTTTCCCTATTCTGGAAGATAGATTCAAAAAGATACTGTTGGAATGTATGTTAAAGAGTGGTCTGCCTATGCTTGCCTCTAGTTTTATAGTATCCATCCTAACATTTAGATATTTTATGCATTTTGAGTTTCTCTTTGTGTGTAATATTTAAGAATATGCTAATGTTGTTTTCTTACACGTAGTTTTCCAGTTTTCCTGGTATCACTTATTAGAGACACTGTCTTTTCTCCACTGTATATTCCTGACTCTCCTGTTATAGATTAATTGAGCATAGGTGTGTAGGCTTATTTCTGGGCTTTCTAGCCAGTTTCACTGATGTGCTTTTCTGTTTTGTGGCCTGAACCATACTGTTTTGATAACTCTAGGCATAGAGCATAGTCTGAAGTCAGAGAGCTTTATTCCTCCATTTCTGTTTTTTCTTAAGATTATTTGAGCTATTTGGGACGTTTTGTGTTTATGTAAAAATTTAAGTAAAATATGAAGTGCTTTGAAAACTGCCATTGGCAATTTGGTAGAGGTTGCATTGAATCTTTGGAGATCACTCTGGGTAGTTTAGTCATTTTCGCAGTGTTTATTCTTCCAACCCAAAAGCACAGTGAATCTTTACATCTGTTTGTGTTGTCTTTGAATTCTTTCATCAGTGTCATAGTTTTCAAAGCACAGGTCTTTTGCATAGGTTTATTCCTTTGCATTTTATTCTCAGTATACACTTTCCAAGAGTGGAGTGTCTTTCTCCCAGTATCTTTAATTGAGCTCCTGCAACTAAATCCCAGTGGCCTTCAAAGCCAAATGTTCTGGAAGCTTCTCCTCCCAATGCCAGACACCCTGGCTGGGGGGCCTGCCACAGGGCTCAGAACTCTCACTCCGACAGAACTTCTGTGACATAATTGTTCTTCAGTCTGTGGGTAGCCCACCTGGGGGGTATTGGATTTGATTATATTGTGAATATGATCCTCCTCTAATCTTGTGGTTTCTTCTTTGCCTTTAGATGCAGCATATCTCTTAAAAATTTTTAATATAAATTTATTCATTTTAATTGGACTAGATGTAGCATATCTCTTTTGGTATGTTCCATTCTTTTTTACTGATGTTTATTCAGCAGTTAGGTGTGACTTTGATGTTCTCATAGGAGGAGTGAGTTCAAGGTCCTTCTACTTCACCATATTTTCTCAAGTCCTACATATACTTCTTGACCCATGGATTAAGGTTATAACAGGAAGAGCAAAGTGAGGACCTAACCACTGCTTAACACCTTGTAACCCTATCCTCAAGATAGGAAATAAGAAGATAGTGTGTTTCTGAATGATTGCAGAAACTAAAGTCACTGTCATATACTCAAAAGATTCCAGAGTGGTGGTCTCCATTCAATTCTTCTACCCAGGGTCTTAATAAAACTTATACAGCATGGCAAAAATCACTGGACTGTTGTAAACCCAACAACAATATGGCCTTTACAGAAGCCATCCTGCTGCTCTGGTGTATTTACTAGTACAGAGCAGTACTGTCACAAGGATTTACTTTGTGCCAATTTCTTTCTTTGAAATTTATGTTAGAGTTAGTATTCCTTTATACACTAAAGCCAACAGTACATTTTCACTGTATTGCCTCAGGACTATAATAATTATTTCACTCATAATTGAAATATTACCTGTAGGAAACTTTGTCATAAATTTTTTTTTAGAAAGTCCAAACTCCAGGTGACTTCTCTTTGCTTATATTCTCCCTGAATATATACCAAAGACCTCCCTTGACCTTTGACCAACTGAAAGAAGGGGAAAACAATTTTAGTCCAAATGTTAATTCATGATGAATGGATGTTCTGTCTTGGCAGTAATCGGAAATGAGTTGCCCCATATTACTCATATCAGGGTAATTCTGAAGCACTGAGGTGGTGGACAATTCTCCAAGGAGATAAAATGGCATTTGCTAAACTTGGTGATCTACTTTCTATGGAAGAAATGTGGCCTGGAACTCATAAGAACTAACTTGTGTGCAAAGATAAATTTGGACAGTTGGTCTATCACCTGATAAAACAAATCTGGAAGACTGATGTTGTGTAGGTCTGACAGATACATAGGTGGATTTATGTTAGTGAGAACAAAGTAAATGAAACTTTGTTTCATATAAAGTTGAAGGGAAAGCAGCTTGAATCACAGAGGAGATATTTAACTACTGCATAAAAATGATACTTGCTGGGGAATTAAATAGCTTCTCTCCTGTACCACCTGAGTAATTTGACAGTGAGTCTGTAGACAGGGTGGATAGTGTGACAAGAAGGATTATGCAGTTTTAAAATAAAATCATTCTCACCAAGTCATCTAGCTGTTGATACCCATGAACGTACAACCTGCCAGCAGAAAAGAAAGATGTTGAGCCCTTGATATTTCAAAGGGACTACTGCTTGCTACATGAAGGTTCATCAATTGCATTAGATGTTTTGTATTTTGAGGGTCATTTTTGCCAGAATTAATGCATATTCCCAACAGAAGGATGCCTTCTCTGATATCTCTATAGCATCATTGTCTAAGCGCTTACAGAAAACATTGATCTGTGAACATGATATAAGAACAACATTAATTCAAACCAAAAGGCATATTTTATACAAAATAGCTCATGCAGTGGGCTTAGAAATTACTAATCATTCCATACACCCTATCAATGAGAAACAACCAGACTGACAGAAGAGTCTCAGGCACATGTAAGTTTTAGGGCAAACCTCTTAGATAGATCAGTGCTGCCTTCCAGGAAACAGAGCATGCATTGAATCATTTGTCAAAATATAGTAGCATGTTCCAGCAGCTACATTAAATGGATCATTGAGCTGATGGATTTAAGCGGAACAACACATGTGTTCATAATACCCATGAGTCTCTTGAACTTTTGTTTTTCTTCCCTGCAGCTTTAAGTCTGCTAGAAAAGATGTCCTAATTTTCAAGAAGAAAATACTTCTGCCCAGGAACATATTAATAGCAATGCTGAACTGGAAGCTACAAATAACAGTCACCTTCTTTGGGCTCCCCATGCAGTTTGAAGTCCTTTACCCTTAGGATAAGGACCCTTAGTCCTTAAGGGTAAAGGACTCTAGAATGGGTAGTGATGTGATGAAATGGTTTCAGCAGTAGAGGCTATAACTTTTGTTAATTTTTTTAAATTAACATTCTTTCTGAAGTTCCCTGAGAGATAGAGATTGATCTTCACAGAAACTTGACTTGATTTAACATATATTTTCACAATTGGTAAAGAAGTTTTCCAAAAGTTGTGTCTCATTTTGCAGTAGAGAACCCAACAGAAAAGCACCATAAGATCTGAATACTACAAGGAATGAACTATATCAGACATGCCTGTATTGTATCCTGTTTTCTAAACTGTACCTGTCTCCTTAGCTCTTGGAACTTACATGGAGACCAAGGATCTATCTGCCAACGCAGATATCTAGAGTCTTGAAACCCTGTAATTAATTTTGAACTCACATATACCACTATTTTTTTTTTCAGAGAAGGGTTTGAAATGCCATGTGGTGGTGATGGTTTCGGGGCTAAATCATGTCCGAATATTGAGACCCCATGGACTGTAGCCTGCCGTGCTCCTCTGTCCATGGGATTTCTCAGGCAAAAAGAAGGGTTGCTATTTCTTTCTCCAGGGGAGCTTCCTGACCCAAGGATCAACCCCAAATCTCTTACCAGTTGAGCCACCAGGGAAGCAAGCCCCCGAGATACCACAGCAGAATCTTGCCAAAGGGGTAAGACAACTCTCCTCAAAAGTGTGAAGCTTATTCTTCATAGGGCAAAATTTCACCAATGAGTGACAGGTAGCAACACAGTATCAGAGAAGAATATCTTCTCCATCCTATTCTTTAATGGATGAATCCAAAGCATAACTTCAATAGTTTCAGTAGAGACTGGCCAAGGCCAACTTATATGGTCAGGGACCAGTCATTGCTCTTTCTAAAGTGACAGTCAACTGAATAACATAACACTGGAGATTTATTTTCTTTCCTGGCCTCATAACACTTCTCTTCTCTCTTACTCTGCTCTGGGATTGCACCTGGTTAAGTATTACTGCTAAGGTTTGCTCATATTCTGTTTCTAGAGAACATGAACTAAGACATAAGAAAATATTCTAGATGGGAACAACCCTATCTCAATGTATTTGTATATTACACATCATATTACATGCTTTAATACAAATTTGCCAATTATAACTCAATAATAAATAATTTTTTAAAACTTACTTAAAATTGGTAGCTCAGATATTAAAAAATTTGCCTGCAACATGGGAGACCCAGGTTCGATCCCTAGATAGGAAAGATCCCCTGGAGAAAGAAATGGCAACCCACTCCAGTACTCTTGCCTGGAGAATTCCATGGACAGGGGAGCCTGATGGGTTACAGCTCATAGGGTTGCAATGTGTCAGACATGACAGAGTGGCTAACACTTTCACAACCTTAAATTAACTTGCTTTATTTAGAGGAAAAATCTAGATAGCATATTAAAAAGCAGAGATATCATTTTGCCAACAAAGGTACATAGAGTCAAAGCTATGGATTTTCCATTAGTCATGTATGAATGTGAGAGCTGGAATATAAAGAAGAGTGAATGCTGAAGAATGGATGCTTTCAAACTGTGGTGCCAGAGAAGACCCTTGAGAATACTTGTACATCAGGGAAATCAAGCCAGTCAACCCTAAAGGAAATCAATCCTGAATCTTCATTGCAAGGACTGATGCTGAAGCTGAAGCTCAAATTCATTGGCCACTTGATATAAAGAGCCAATTCACTGGAAAAGTCCCTGATGCTGGGAAAGATTGAGGGCAGGAGGAGGTGGGGGTGACAGAGGACAAGATGATTGGATGGCCTCACCAACTCAATGGACATGAGTTTGAGCAAGCTCTGGGAGATGGTGATGGACAGGGAAACCTGCTGTGCTGCAGTCCACAAGGTCACAAAGACTCAGACACAGCTGAGTGATTGAACAACAATAAAACTGAGAGGACAAGAGAAGATGTAGTATAAAAGAGGAAAAACCCAGTTTTTTATAGTATAGTCTAATAAATAATACACAGTATTAAAAATCAAAGTGAATTGATAAATAAACATGCTATTTATGAGTAGAGAAGTTACTACCAGAAGAAAATTGTAAAATACTTGGTAGTGATACCATGGAGTGGGGAGAAGTAGGGAAAAAGTCTTTTTTTGTTTGTTTGTTTATAAGCCATTTAGTGTTATTGACTTTTAAAAGTTTATTCATGTATTACTTTGCCTTTAATTAAAAATAAAAAATTGTTGGAGCTGTTAAAAATTATATTTTATTTTTAACTAATTATTAGATTATTTAATAATCTTATAATTTAATAATATCTCATCTTTATGATAAACTCATGTAGAATAAATACAAGTTTTGCTTAAGCTGAATTTAAAGTTTCTCAGTTGTATCAAACTCTTTACAACTCTAAGGACTGTAGCCTTCTAGGCTCCTCTGTCCATGGAGTTTTCCTCGCAAGAATTATGGATTGGTTTGCCATTTCCTTCTCAACGGGATCTTCCCAATCCAGGGATCAAACCTGGGTCTCCCACACTGCAGGCAGACTTTTTACCATCTGAGCCACCAGGGAAGCATATTCAGTGATATTTATCTAAAAATAAGTGTGTGACCTCTGGTTTTCCCTTGAATCCAATCTATGCTGAATAAAATATATTATGACTTACTCCTGGGGGGTAGGGGGGAAATGTATCTGTTTACAGTAAGTCACCCAGGTTGAAAAACAATCTCACCTTGGTTTAATTTATTTAAAAATTGCTTTATTGGCTTACACACACACACACACACACACACACCATGATGTATGTAAATGGATTCCAGATAGCCTCTGGTATTTGTACGTTTCAGATAAGTAGCCATTCTAGCAATGACACACAGTTCACATAGTACCATTTTCAATCATTGAGAAGAAAGCCCTTTCACATAAATATATTTTCCAAATTATACCATCCATATCTTATACTAAATAAAATGAGTAAGAGTGTAATTCAATGTTTTTGACCTTTATGAGCACTGCGAACTTTTGGAAAGAAATGCGTTCTATGTTACATTTAAAATTATCACCGTTAGTATTACTCAGAAACAGTGTGACTGACACGGCCCGTTCCCAAGCTGTTTTTTCTTTCAGTCACAAATTCTTATTCTTGACCCAGAGGCAAAAATGTTATGCAAAGTGAGAGTGTTGAAAGGGGAACAGTACATCTTTCTGGATATAAAATCTCTCCCACTGTAACATCTCAGAAAGGTACAAGCTTCTTTCCTTGGAGGTGCCTCTGAAGGGGTGATAGGTTATTGCATTTATTTAAGGAAGGCAAGAGGGGGTACAAAAGTCTTTCTTGAATGTGTTATGAGACTTTCTGGGCAATTGTGACATGAGGTTTTATATTCAGAAGTGTGATATCTCATGACTGTAATATATTTGGTTGAAAATGTAGTTTTCAAACAGTATTGCTGTATTCAATCATTGTGCATCCACACTTTATTTAAAAGTAACATCCTAAGATAATAGAACCTTAGTGTCTCAAGGTCATTGCTTACAGTCTGTTCTTTCCCAACCTGCCACGTCCTTTGGCATCGCCTTTCACTTTTTTAGGAACAGTGAGTTCGCCACTGCCTGATGGAAATCTTCCATGTTAGGTTTATTCTTGTCTACACGTATTCTATATAGAAGAAAAGAAAAAGGCTTTGGCCTCACTAACATAAACATGATGAAATCTCATTAATTCAGCTGAAATAGAGGGAAAGTCCTAATAATATGAAATGCAGATACTTTTAGAGGAAGAGTTTCAGTCATTCCCAGGGTGTCCAGCAATTAAAGCCAAAATACAAATCCTGCCAAACCCTATTTAAGGCACAAATAAAGATAATTTTTAATTATAATTGGTATGCAAATGATTGCTTCTAATTTAGTCAAAAAGAAATTGCTTCCTTAAGTAGAACATTTATTCCTCGTATCTTGTTTCTATTATTAATTTCCTTACCAGATCTTTTTTTTATTATTATTAGCACAAGGAAAAGTCTAGCCTAGTCCTTGTCTGAATCAGCATAGAATCATTTTAAGATTATTCATAATAAA